>BGPR01015397.1:0-36771 GCA_013235015.1 Araneus ventricosus
CCCCCCCCCCCCCCGATCCAAATCCTGGATTCGCCACTGAACCCAAGTATAAATACATTTGAATATAATTATACAATTTGTACACATTTTACATCTACCAATCTAAGGCAAAGTTGGGTTCTTTAAAGTCGTGAAAGATTAGAATATCTTACAAGCTGCACATAAACTGTTACAAACTGAGAAACATTATTGACAGAGAATATAAAAAATAACTGAAAACGAAACATAACGTTTAACATGTGTTTGTGTATGAATAATAGCTATAATTTTATAAAGTGGCTATTTTTTATATTTAGTTAAAAAGGAAACAATAAATTTTGTTAAGAAAGCTAAGCATTTCACAATTTTGTTAGATTGCAGGCTTGAGCCATCAAGAACAATTGTTTGTTAGTTTAAGATGTAGATGACTCTGAAAGCACATATACAAGCAGGGCCGGTTTAAGACCTAAACGGGCCTGTAGGCAATATAAGTTTCAACTTCTTTCTTATTCAGATTCAAAACCAAATATTTTTAATTGTTTTTCATGCAAGCAAATATTAAGACTGACTGAAATTAAAAAGAAGTATATTTAATTTGCCGATCACCTTCAGGAGAGTGGTTTCAATATCTCAGATATAAAAAAACTAAAATGTAATGTAATTTTTTTTAATGAGTGGTGAAAAAATTGCAAAACTTTTTTACACAGTCTAAATAATCTAATATAAAATTTCTAGGGATATTTTGGAGCCAGAAAAACGGTAAAACAAACTGGATCACACTGATCTTCTCGCTAAATTAAAAACATGAGGAAAAAACCTTACGAATAATGTTCTGAAATTTAAACAGTACTTGATTTCAATTTAAATAAATTCCAGCATACGGCTCTTGTAAATTAAATGAAAACACTAAATGAAATTACCTTGAAAATAAAGCATAAAAATATCATAAGGCATTGGAAGCCTCCAAAGATATTGGGCCCCTAGGCAGTTACTTACTTTACCTATTTGATAATCTGGGCAATCCGTTTGCAAAACCGATTTGTGTTGAAACGGCAAAAGACTTGACAGGAAAGTGTTGTTGACTAAAAATCTCGTGAAATATCATTTTGAAAAATATCGTGAATCGGAATTCATACTATCTACTTTTAACAACTGCAAAGTAAATAGTTGAGTAGTTAAATCAAGGCGACATCTGAATTTAAGAATTAAAGACTGGATGGAAAAAAAACAATTTTTCTTTGAAGCAACCGACCAGTCTATTTCACCTGTCAATTATCTATTTTCTAGTCATAATGAATAGTGCCATTTTTTCTTTTCGGAGAAGATCGAAATTTATCATGAGACGCCTCACAGAATGATGGCTCTCTGTTCTCTTTAAGTAAAAAGATAGATTTTCCTGAAAAGAAAGAACATTAGTACTGATATGGTCTTTTTGTGATTACACACCCGTCTGGCGATATGGTAAACATTCGATCTTGGTCTATTGATAGTAAAATCGCAAGCATTTGTGACAGCATTCTTGTGAAAAGGTGTTACTGCACTCATTGTACGATGGAATGCTGAAAACCTACGCAAGGGTCAGGAATAAATTGATCCGTGTAATATTGTTCAAGCTCCCTCCTTCCTACTATTGTTGTCCTCATATGTTGCGAAGCAGCTTTCTTTGTTTGTAAAGTTTACCTTGATGTTTTTGTTGAGATTCTACATAAGACAACAAAGCCGACTGGTTACAGTGCATGGAAAAAAGGGATTATCCCAACTTCTTTTCAACTTGCTGTCCAGATGGGATGTTATATCGGGAAAACTATTGAAACAGATATCTTAGAGAGACAAACCTTTGGACAATGATCTTTGAGGTGTATCACATGTATTTTTCTTTCTTCTCCTTTGAAACCAATTCCATTACAAACACTTTTCTGTTTCCTTCCTAAGATACTGTTTGAGAAAATTTTAGGAACTACTGACAAACGCAAAAGAGATCTTTTCAGGCGCTAACTTCCATTGATTGAAGCTCCTTTGTTAAATCTTCTACTTAAAATGATAAAGTACTGAACGAAGTATAAATAAAGAAACTCGAAGGCTTCGGTACCATTTCTCGGCGTCTAGAAGATCGCATATCAGTAGTAAATTCTTTCTGGATTTTGTTTGATGATGAGAACAGCGATTCTGAAGAGGACAATTTAATTGAAACTTCATCGGAAGATGAATTATCATCATCAGAAGACGAATCAGAGGATGAATCTTTGGAAAGTGCAAGAAACTGGTGTGGTGTTGATGTTTCCGTTTTGACTCCTGCTCCACCTAAATTTCCTTTTACCGGAAATCCAGGAATCAAAGTTTCACTAAGACAATCAGATGATCCACTGGATTACTTTTGCCTCTTTTTTGATGATGAAGTAATTTCATTCATCGCAAAAGAAACTAATAGCTTTGCGGAAGAACATTTTTCAAATTTGGAATTAACTCCATCAACTAGAGCTTTGCAGTGGAAAGATGTCACTAGTGAAGAACTAAAACGTTTTATATCTTTGTTGATTCTACAAGGAATTGTGCAAAAACCCACCGAAAAATGGTTTTGGTCCAAGCGACCAATTTTATGTACTCCATTTTTCGGAAATGTTATGAACGAAAAAAGATATTCTCTTATAATGAAATTTCTGCACTTCCAAAGTAGTAATGATTCCGAAGATGAATCGCCTTCTAACAACAAACTAAAAAAAATTGGCAAATTTCATAGTATGCTTATGCAACGATTTCAATCAACATACATACCAAAGCAGGATATCTCAATAGATGAATCACTGATTGGTTATAAAGGGCGCTTAGGATGGAAGCAATATATTCCAACAAAATATCTAGGTTTGGAGTAAAACTGTTTCAACTTTGTGAATCCGAAAGCGGATATATTTGGAACTCTATTATTTATACAGGAAAAGGTACGACGTTCCATGAGGATTATGAGGATTATGGTGTGTCCACTAAAAGTGTAATGACGCTCATTCATGAACTGAAAAATAAGGGGTATACACTAACCACGGACAACTACTACACTTCACCAGAATTAGCCGAAATACTTATTAAATGTAAAACGGATATTTACGGTACTTTAAGGGCAAACAGGAAAGGTTTGCCTCCGTTAATAAAGTCGTCAAAAGTGAAGAAAGGTGAAGTATTGGCCTTTAAAAAAGGTAAAATATGTTTATTAAAATGGACAGATAAAAAACCTATACTTATGCTTAGTACTTTACACAGCACTTCGATGGTGACCGTGGAATCAAAAAAGTCAAAATCTTCGAAGCTTAAGCCTGCAGTCGTGGCTGATTACAACAATAGAATGGGTGGAGTAGACAAAGCTGACCAATGTTTGTCGTACTACCCAGTGGCGAGAAATCAGCAACGAAAATACTACAAAAAGATTTTTCGCTACTTACTTAGTCAAGCAGTGTGGAACGCTTTTGTAATCTTCAAAAAGAATGGAGGAAAAATGAGGCAAGTTGAATTTCGAATGAAATTAATCGAAAGATTAATTGAAGTAACAGTATGTAATCCATCTACTCGCCGGGGTCCATTTCCTAAATCGGAAGAAAATGTCGTTCGCCTGACAGGAAGGCATTTCCCTTCTTATGTTGATGAAAGTGAATCCAGAAAAAAGTCAAGGAAGTGTGTTGTGTGCTCACTAAATTTAATGAGAACGGTAAACGTGTGCGGAGAGAATCACGATTTGAATGTAAAAATTTTAACGTTGGACTTTGCGTTGCACCCTGCTTTGAAATTTACCATACGGAATCTAACTTATAGCATTTTTATTTTTAATCTCATGTCTTAACTTTAATATATTTCAAAAAAAGTATAAAAAGTACCTAGGTAATTAATGTAATGGCCAGTTTTATCAATCATTAGTTCATGATCTTGTTATATGTGATTGATTTACTTCATTTCTGAATTTGTGAATATTGCAAAATTTTTTAATCAGTACAATATTAAAAAATGTTTACAAATTATTTTATTGTTATGATCAAATCTGCATTACATAAAAACAGATCATAAAATTTTGAAAAAAAGAATTAACAGTTAATATTATAATTGTATAAATTTTGTTATTTTCAATTAGACAAGTTTTGCTACATATCTTTAATATCAAACTTTCCAATAAAGCTCACATTTTAAAATTCAAGTTTAATCCTTATTTTACATTTCATCTTTACTCTCTAGAATAGATTTTATTCACGATTTTTCATTTTATTATCCCCTAAGATACAATTGCAAAATTTAAATGCTGAATTAATTTTTTTAGATTTTCAATAAAATTCACATTGTTTCAGTTTGGGGCAGTTCAAATATTACGTAAGCATGTTTTTGGAATTTTATGAACCCCCCCCCCGTTCTTTTTTCTACAAAACGTATAACAGTAATAATCTAATTTTAAAAATTTTAGGACTTAATTCAAATAAAAAACTCTAACTCGGCTTAAAATAAAATATATATATATATATATAAGTTTAATTTCCTTACAACTTCAAGTTTAAGCTTACAAAAATCAAGTTTAACTTTCTTTTGCCAATTTTAACTTTTTTTCCAAATTTAATTTTTTAAAATTAAATTGTTTGTGCAAATTACAAGAGATTTTCGGAAATAAAGTGATTTTAATGTCTTACGTAAGCATCACTCATACTCCCTCTCCACCTTCTCAGCAAAAATAAGCAAACCCCCCTCCCCCCTTGGGTGCTTACGTAATATTTGAATGGCCCCTTTTCAAAAAACATTACTGAGTAATAAAATTATTTCGGCGTTTTGAATGGGACTAAAAATGTTTTTCCTACAATTTAGACCAAAATGCTTTGTTTTGTAATAGTTATATGCTAACTGGATAGAAATACAAATTTCTAAAATAGTTGTCATATTAAGAAATGAAAAGTTTAGAAACTTTAAAATTAAAAAAAGATTTTTATTAAAGCTTCTTCAGGTTCAGTTTCTAATATTTTTTCATCTAACTTTTTAAATGATTCTCAGAAGATACTGAGTAAAATTAGGATTCCGATTTTAAATATGTGAATTAGTTTCTGAGAAAAAATATTTTCTAAAAATGTATGTACATTTTTTGCAAAATATAAGATATTTTTTCTTTCTTTATTTTCTATTAATAACCAAAAAATTCAAATATATTAAGGCTCAAATCATGCTTTGAATTTTCGCTTTTTCCGAAAAACGTTTACAAGTAGTATCTGTTGCAAATTAATGAATACTTTAACCCTTTCAAGGGCGGTGGTTTCTTTTCGAAATCACCTGTTAAAGAATTATTTCATAGGGAAACTACCAATTTATGGTTATATATTTCACAACAATACATATTTTAATATCCAATAAAGAGACCTAATTGCAGTAGAATTTCTAGTCTTCTTTTGTCACGGATTTATATGCGAATAAATTAAGTTTTCACAAAGAAAAGAAATCTACCATTTTTCAATAATTTTTTTAAGCATAGGACTAGAAACCCATTCAAAACTTATTACATTTCTACATGGTCTTTTCTTTGCAAAATTGGCAAAATAAAAAAATAACAGAAATATGTTACTTATTTCAAATTGTTCATGCGGTTTCAGGGATAAACACCTCTTCAAGGTACTATGCGGAATGTTTGTTACAATTGCTAAGATAATCAATTTAGAGGTTCATTCAGAGGTATCTATTTACAAACATTTTTTTTTGTTTTTGTTTATGAAAAGAAAAGCTTATAAGCATTTCTACGCCATAATAAGAAGCTGAGAAAGATTTTCTCCCTCAATTTTCCGAAAAGCTTCATGAAAACTTCCGTACCTTCCTATTCGTTTTAACGATAAGGAATTCAATTGTTACCGCAAACGAGGTTCCTTCCAGCAACCTGCGAGCTCATCTATTGTAAAGCTTATCACCACGAATCTGTCACTGTCAACCAAGCCATTAGTGCAGGGGAAAGCAGAGGCGAGAAAACACGGCTATGCCGCTTACGACTGCAAAATTCAAACCAGGAAAAAGCCGGTTGTTCTCATCTTCAAGGCGACAGAAAGAGAAGAAATAACACGTTTCTGCCGAAGTCGGAGTAGATTTGCTTAACGTAGAAAACCGTTTGCGGCGCTCAGAGGGTTAAATATATTTCTTCAGTTACCAGTACTTCTAAAATAAAGAAATCTAAACATATATTTAGAGATTAAAACTTTCCTCAATTGAAGAGTGCATTGTACTAATTTCTTTTAAAAAGCACTGCTTTTAAATACACAAAAGCTGTGCATTAAAAGGGATTGCAGCGTGTGTTGACGGCAGTTATAGAAGCTATATGCTGATGGTTTAAAGATGAACACCGAATCAAGCTCGGATTATTATTTTGTGTAATTTTCCAAATCCTATCATCCCAGTAGAATTGGCCTCTGCCCAGGGCCGAATAATCAAATATAAAAAGTATTCAACTGCCTACTGGCCATGCAACTTTGAAGGTTTCGAAGCTTTGGGGTACTTTTTTCTTAATTTTAAGGGTAATCTAGTTTTGTGATTTCATTTGATACACAAGGACCATTTATTCGCTCATTTTCAAATTAAAATCAAGTAACATTTGAATTTTAGCACATTAAACCTATGAATTTTTTCATGTTCCCAGTTTATGTGTAGATCAGAGTGGTCGATTTTTTTTTTGAAGCTCACAAATCAAGAGCCTTAGCAAACTTTGTATTTCAGTATTCAAAAAAATTAAATGTTTTATTATTTCCGTTGGTCTTATTATTTGTTACTAAAAAAACGGACTACATATAATTTAAATTAAAAAGAATAAAATGTAACACGTTTGGAAAAGGAAAGGGGGGCGAAATTTCCACTGCCTAAAGGCCCTAAAGATCTTAATCCAGCAATGACATTGACATCGAAAGAAACAAATTCGCACCACTAATCCGCAATATCATAGCATGATAATATGGTCTTGTTAATATGATCTTGTTGTCTTAAATATTAATTTCTCCATCGTCTGTGCTTCAATAATATTATTTAGCCATCAATTTTATATCCTATTTAATTATTCCTAAAATTATTTTAAAATGTATAAGACATGCAAGATCTTTCCAGTAAATATGAAACAAAAGAACAATAGCAAGTCATGAATGTTAAATATTTTTGGAACATAGAACGTAACAATGTTCTGCATTAAACCTCAAACTATGAGAATAATTTGACAGACTACCGATGTCTTCATTGATTCATTGTATCATCTTTCTTCGGCAAGTTACATTTGTTGGTTTCTTTTAAAATTTTATTTGGTTCGCCTTTATTTATGCTTTTTAAAAAAGAAAACCTTAATATGAATGTTCTGAAAAATATTTACAAAAGTGTTTTTCTTTCAGTAGGTTTCTTCATTTTTTCTAACTACCTATATTTGCAAAATCCCGAAAACATTAGAAAAAATCTACTGATAATCACAAAAATTTTAATTCAATTCTGAAATCTTTACTGTTATCTAGCTCGTAAATGTTTTCTTTTCATATTTTGCGGCCAAAATTGCTTAAAAATACTATCCATGGCTGTGCACTTTTTTATATACGATCCCATTCCTGGCATTATATGGGTGACTATTAACATGAAGTCGCAGTTAAATGAGGATGGCAAAAACAAATTCCTCAAGTAATTTTCCATCCGATTTATAATATCTCAACTTTTTTCTTCCTCCAGAATAACTAAATGATTCCAAAATTAAACTAACGTCAGGTATATGAAATATATTATATGACCATGGATTGGCTTAATTATCTTTTATTTTATGCTGCAGTGAAACGCAAAATTAGATAAAAAGCTTTTTAAATTATTAAATTGATTATTTCTGTGTGTTTATTGTTAGCCAAAATAAAATATATCCACTTTTGTAGTAAGTGTGTGCTAAGCATTCTATAAAAATCTACGCTTCATTTATGCAATCGTAATAATTTAAATTACAATTTACATTACTATCGCGTTGAAGGATACTATACGATTTAAATGATCGCTTCGACAAAGATCCCGCCGTCAATGTTCAAAGGTTTCTCGTGGTGGCTTTGATAATTTTAAAATACATAAATTCAAAGCTCAGAATTTTTCGTAGCCCTACTTCTAAATTAAAAGTATCATTCATAGCAGTTTCCAACCACTTGTGAGAATCTGGCAAGTCAAAAATTTTCAACAAATGGGTATCTCAGATTTACACAACAATGAAGCAAATCCCTGTCTGGATTACTTAAGTTTTATATTAACGTCCTGTTTTGATGTATCACGAGAGCTATTTTGGGACGGAACTTGTAAGTTTGAAATGCAGATCAGGAAGCTACCTGAGCTTTCACCCCTCTCTCCAAGCTTCCCCACCACATCAGCGAGAAGATGTTTGCCCCCCTACGTATGATTTGACGTGTAAAATGCTCAGTACACGACGGATCTTCAGTGGAATTGGGTTTCCAACCTGAAACCCTTCGACTCCGAGGCCGGCATCTTACCACTAGGCCACAACGGCCTTATTAACATCTGCAGTTTTTATCGGCACATCTTCTACGTAACCATCGAATAGTTTTTTACATCAAACCATAATATGTGACAAAAAATGGATTCCGCACAAATATCGAAATCGATCTATGCAATGAAGCTCTGAAACATTAGCCAAACCCCAAACTCCACAAAAAAAAATATTCATGGTGAATATATGGGTGTTTGTAGATTGTCTCGTACGTAACATTTTCCTCAAATCGAGCAAAATAGTCACTGTTGAAAAGTATTATAAGGATATAGAATAAATACTTAGGAAGCTTCAGCCCAAGAATCTGGCATTCGTTAAGAGGAAGGTTTCAATTTTTCTTCAAGATAACTCTCACTCTTACATCAAACAAACAATGCTGCTTAAATTAAGTGAATTCAGTTGGGAGCATCTAGAACACCCACCATAGCAGCCATACCTTTCAGCTACTGATTGCCATCTTCATAACTTCTTAAGGAAAAATTCTTCAAAAACAAAGTCGACGCAAAGAATGCATTCAAAGATCTCGTCAATTCATGGACTTTTAATCAATTAGAGATAATAAAAAAATATGTATAAAAAATCCTTTCCTCACTTTGTGCAAAATACAATTAATCGATTTGTCACTATTTGAATTTCTAAAGTTTCGTTTAGCCAAAAAATGTGCGCATTTGAATTTAAAGGTTAAAAACCCTAAAAGCATTCTTTACTACATTATGATATGCAACTCTATGCGTCTTGGAGTTGTCTAGTTTAACATTAATGTCTCGTCTTAAAGCATCATGAAGGATATTTCTGGAAAGACAACGTAATTTTGAACCGCGAGGACCGAACCTAAGCTGGCACCCCCTCTCCACATTTCGAACCACACCAGCTGAAAACGTTTGACTCGCTACTTATTGTTTAAAGTGCATCAGGACCATATATACAGCGATCCTTTAGTGAAATCGGGATTCGAAGCTGGAACCTTCCGACATCAAATTCGAGAGCTTACAACTAGGCTACTGCGGCCTTGGCCTTATCTAAAGAGTTCCATAAAATAAAACAACTTTCATTTAAAGGCAGAGTTTCAATTGTACTTAATATTAGAAGTTGCTATTTAAGCCTCAATTCAATTGTATTCAAGCCTACTTATGAGTACGCTTAATGGGGAGCAATGATGTACTACGTATCAATAGTGCCAACTTAAATCAACCAATAATGCCAACATTTAACTGAAGCCAAATGATATCCCGTAATTATCTCTTAGGCTCAAATTAGCACAATTTCTCGCTCGTGAAGGATATAAATGATCCAAAGAGTTATTGGTTATTTTAATTTTCTTTTCACATTATATTTTGAAAATCATGCTGCAGGTTAAACTTAATTTCTATTCGCCATTCTCTTTCAATTTAATAACTTCATTTCACTCGTGACAAAAGTTAATGCAGGTAAATTTTATGAGCAACTTATTTGTACAGTAGAGGAATTTTTGCGTATCCTATAAAATATGATTTTTTTTTAAAATTCCGAAATATAAATGGCACACTCAAGAAAGAATCTGTACAAAATCTATGTCTAATTTAGCCAATATGTTTCTGCACCGCCCTGCCTATAACTGCAAAATAAATAAATATTTAAAAAACGCATCATTATAAAAAAAAATAGACGAACGCATAAAGCGATAAAGTTCAGATCTTTATTTTTTCAAAGTGAGAGTACGATCGAATCCAAAATATTTCATTGTTTTCCTCTGAAACTTTAGCAGGTCCTAAAAGAAAGTATGCTTCTCTAGTACTCGTATTATAAGCAAGGAGTATCTTCACTATAACGACAAGGCTCACAATTATATCCGACTGTCTAACAAGTGTTTCAGATCATCCAAGATTCCTCGTGAAAGACGATTCAGTTATTTAATTTCTTTAAAACATGTTTTTTATATAATTTTTTTCATAAATGTATTTGCAAGAAGACCAATTAAATGTGCATTTCCATTTTGTTCTATAATTATTGCAACATATTCTAATATTATTTCTTAAGAAATTTTCTAATCCTACATGGACCTTCTTTTGCTGCTTAAGCACACATTTAATCGAATTCTTTGTAAAATAAGATTGTAGCTGTCGTTAATAAATTCTACAGCATGTAAATACATTGATATATATATATATATATTACATTAGCATAAAACTCGTCATTTGGATAATAATTCTATTTTGAAGAGATTGTTCATATGTTAGTATTATGCAAATTTCGAGAATGGAAGTTGATTTTTGTTATTAATTTATTAAAGTCATTTCTACAAATGTTATAAGTTTAAATAATTAGATATATTTGAAAAATTTACAAAGAAATCAATATTATTATACAGATCTTATTACTGTGAATTTCATATCCATTTTAAACATTCCTTCATTGCTATTATTTCTTGTTTTTAATATAGATATTTATTCTAATCTATCAAAATTTTATTTACATTCTAAAATATAAAAATTATTATTTTTTCTACTAATTAAAAATCTTTATTATAATTTAAAATTTATGCTTTTAGTATTGATTTTTATATAGATATTAATAGAACTAAAAATTACAGTTCATTCTTTAGAAAATATTATTGTTTATTAACTAACTATTCAGCCATTACGTTGGCAAAAATGATATTGAATTGATTAAATAAATATAACTCTAGATATAATATATTTTCACTCATTACGTTCTATTGTCGGTGAATAATTTTGCTTAAAATGTTTTAAGTAATGGAAGCATGAAAAATAAAGAAATTTTGCACATTATTATCAATTCAAATGTATTTCGTGATGTACCACTATTTCTAATATAAGAAATTTAATATATAATTATAAAATAGATTTACTCCAACGTTGATTGATGGTGGTGATATACTTTTTTATATATAAAGCACTGTTTTTAAATATAAAACCGGTGCATTATAGCAAAATCAGATCTTAAGTTAACATCTTTATATCGAGAGGGATTTCCATGTAAGGGAATGTGTTCCTTTCACAGACTCTGCAATTAACCAAATACTATCTCAACAGTTAAATACAAACAAACAAATTCTGGAACTGTCGGAAAGAGCCAATGCAATCTCTACACAAAATATGGTGGTGAAAAATATAACGGAAGCACCATCAAACTCGAGCACTGTGCAAATTAATCAAAATAGGGTCCAGTGTCAAATCTGTGGGAAGTACAATCATATAGCGAAAAATTGTTTTTTTTAAAAACCAGAAGGAATTTTAACAGGGGAAATAGTAGTACGAGGAATATCAGAACTTTTCGATGAAACAATTTTCACCCTTACAGGTCAAGAACAAATGAAAGGGGTAATTTCGTCAGAAATTTCAGAGGAAACTCTAGAAACGGTTCAAACAGAGGTTTCAGAAATAATTTAAACTTCTAAAAGATTATTGTAAATTTAAAAAAAGACTTCTCTTTGGCAGGAATCTATAAAAGAAAAGAGTTATGATTGTAAATACAACAAAAAAGATTCTGGTGAAACAAAGGAAAAAAACAAGAGACAAATGAAAAGAGTTAGTTAAGTGTGATGGCGACTAGTCAAAGGATGAAAAATTACACATTTTTCAAAGTATACAAAAGTAAAGTATTTGCAATTCGATCATTTTTAACAGCAGAAGAATGTCGCATGTTTCTTTAACCTGGAGAAATCACTGGAGTCTGACAGACGTCACTTGAATTTTATTTCTTTGGTGAGAGTATTCTTTGGACAATTTTTATCCTTTGCGAGCGGGGAATAATTCTAAGCTGAGACTAAGCCATAATTATTGGACATCATGTAGCTTCAGCGAAAGATTGACATTATTGGTTGATTTAAGCTGGCATAATTGATACGTAATGCATCACTGCTCCCCATTAAGTAGACATGGATACAATCTCTTGCGATTGGTACATTTGAATAGCAACTTTCAATATTAAATGCAATTGAAATTCTGCCGTTAAATGAAAGTTGTTTCATTTTATGGAACTCTTTAGATAATGCCAAGGACCGCAGTGGCCTACTGTTAAGCTCTCGGCTTCGATGTCGGAGGGTTCCAGATTCGAAACTCGATTTCACTAAATAATCACTGTGTGTGTGGTCCTGTGTCACTTTAAATCATACGTAGGGAGTCAAACGTTCTTTCGCTGATGTGGTTCGAGACGGGGTGCCAGCTGAGGTTCCCTCCTCGTGGTTCAAAGTTAGGTTGTCTGTTCCGCAATATCCTCCATGATACTTTAAAACGAGACGTTAATGTAACTAAACTAGACAACTCCAAGACGCATAGATATGCATATTTGGGTTATTTTTATTTTTCCTCATTCTTTCCACATTTGTTTGCAAATGATGCTGCAGGTTATACTTCATTTCTATTTCGCCAGTCTATTTCAATTTAATAAAATCGTTTTACTCTTAAAAGAAAAGTCGCTGAAGGTGAGTTTCAATATATAATTTAACGTATTTGCATTGTAGAGGCCTTTTTTTGCATCGGTTGAAATGTGATTTTCTTTAAGTTCTGAAATATAAAGGGCTGATGCTGATCCAGCCTAATTTTTTCTCTGGAGAGGAGCACAAACACTTCCTGATTAATTTGAATCAACATGCCTATAATTACATAATAAATAAGTATGTTTTTGAAAAAATCCACATCCTTATAACAAAATAGACAAACACACAAAGCGATAACGTTCAGATTTGCCTTTTAAGGCAGAGTCTGGTCGACTGCAAAATATTCCATTCATTTACTCTCTAACTTTATTATGTCCTAAAAGAAAGTATGCTACTCTAGTACATCCATCAAATAATAAACAACGAGTATCTTCACAATAACAGCAAGTCTTACAATTATATCAGACTGTCTAACATATGTTTCAAATCATCCAAGATTTCTCATATAAGACGATTCAGTTCATTAATTTCTTAAAAAAATATTTTTTATATCATTTTTTTCATGCGTGTATTTGCAAGAAGACGAATTAAATGCACATTTCCATTTTGTTCCATAATTATTGCTACATATTTTGAAATTACTACTTAAGAAGTTTTCTTATCCTCACATTAATATTTTTTGGAGCGTAAGTTCACAGTTAATGGAATGTTTTCTAAAATAATATTTTAGCTGCTGATAATAAATTCTGCAGTATTTAAATACATTAATATTTTTTTAACATTAGCGAAAAATTTTCGACATTTTCTAATCATATCTATTTTGAAGAGATTGTTCATATATTATTATTATTTCGCGAATTAAAGTTTTTTTAGTTATTAATTTATGCAAAATAATTTCAAAAAATGCTAGAAATTTAAATAATTATATATATTTGAAAAAATTACAAATAAATAAATATTATTATACAGACCTTATGACTATGAACTTCAAATCCATTTCAAACATGATTCCTTCTTTGCTATTAGTTCTTGTTTTTAATATAGATATTTAATCTAATATCTAAAAATGTTATTTACATTCTAAAATATTAAAATTATTGTATAATTTTTCTGCTGATTTAGAATCTATAATTTAATTTAAAATTTATAATTTTAATATTGATTTTCGTATAAATATAGATAGTAGTACTTATAGATAGTTATACAGATAGTAGTACTTATTAAAAATTTATAAGTTATTCTTTAGAAAAAAAGGATTGTTTATTAACTATCATCTATCTATATATATTAGCCAGTACGTTGGCATAAATGATATGAAAATTGAACTTAGAAAATAAATACAAATCTAGGTTAAGAAATTTTCACTCATTAGGGTACTATTGTCGGTGAATCACTTTCTTAAAGGGTTTTAGGTAATAAAAATATGAATAATCAAAAAAGTTTGCACATTATTTTTAATTTAAATATATTTCCTGTTCTACCACTATTTCTAATACAAAAAAAAATTATATATGATTATAAAATAATTTAAGATTGATTTAAGGATTCGCGAAACCTTCTTTTATATAAAGAGCTGCTTTTAAATATAAAAGCGGTGTATTATAGAAAAACAGATCCTCAGTTAACATTGTTATCGCATGAAGGATTCCCACTTAAGGGAGCGCCCTAAATATGCGTAAGTAAGCATATCTCACTTCTCGGTAATAGTGGTGGGGGTTGAATTAACCCCACCGAAGACGGATCGTCACACTGTCTCAGTGGTCGTGGAATGAGCAGCTGGTATTGGCGGTTATAATGCGGGGATGAATTTATTAAGTTAAAGTTCCGCTTAATTTCTAACAATTTAAAATTTATATAAAAACCCTGTACCAGTAAGAATCTATTTACAAAGATTTTAATATGTGTTTGGTTGCTCTAGGTCCAATGGACTGTCCTTTAAAAGGTCTTGATCAATTTTACCATCCGACGTCCTTGAAAAGTGATATCTAAACTGTAAATCTTTGTTTATCCAATGGATTGTCTTGATATCAATGCATACTGATTCGTCTTTTCGAATGGCAACACTCGAGTAGAATCTTTCAAAGATTCTCCAGATTCTATCGGCTCGAATACATATAAAATGTTATGCCACAAACCTCCACATGACTGTTCTGGCCCCACAACCGAGGAAGTGAAGGGAAGAGACAGAAAAACAGTTGTGTGGGAGATAAGGTGGTGATCACCATTGAATGAGTATCTGCACAGGGTGTGCCGGTTTCTAACTCCATTACGAATTAATGGATATTGGATAGTAGTAGATTGTACCATCGTCCTATTTTTAGGCAGTCGAAAATACAAGGAAAAATGACCTAGATAATGTTTTGACAATGCTGTTTTTCTCTTATAAAAGTATAAAATATTACCTCAATGAATTTTCATACATGTTCTTCTTAGACCTCAAAATTTTAAAAGGCATGACTGCCGAAATTGTGAAAGAAAAATTCTGAATATAGCCATTATAAAAATTAAATGAAGATATTCAACATTAGTATAAATTTGTGATTTCAACGGAAATATGGTTTAAAACAAAATTCTTTCCTTATATTGCCATTTCGTAATGAAGCTAGAAAGAATGGATCATTATCTAGGCGAAATTCATTTTTCCATACTTAATTGACTGGTTAATACATTACCTTCATACGGCTAGAAAAATAACTGTTCACTTCTTTTAATTATGTAGCAATCGTAGTATAAAAGCGTATGGTTAAAAAATTAGCAGGAATAAATAAATTTTTCTAAGGTCTGTGAAAATGCATAAAATTATTATAAAAAAAATTTAAATTGTCAATTAGGAAAATGATAAATATTTTTGCTCTTAACGTTAGAAAAAAGCAGAAATACGACCATTTTGCTTGGGATTTTCCAAAATAGCATTGAATTAATTTGAGCATGTAAGAAAATATTATATAATCGCAATAATATAGGCAAATGATAGAAAGAATTAAAAATTTAATTGTAAAAAAAATATAAAGCAAAATGCGTCAGAAAATGTTTTTCTTTGTATTTTATTATTAGAGGATTATTAATGTGATTATTAAGCACTTGTTCACCTATTTCTGAATTTAAAACTCACTTTTCATTATATTCTTGAGTGCATAGGATAATATGTGGGATTGGAGCCTCTGCGTTTTGTTTTATATTCTGTAAAATGTGTTCATTGAATCTACCATTGTTTTTTGCTAAGTCATAGCTGCTTCACGGCCTTAAATAAGTTCTTACTGAATAATATTGGGCCTGCAGAAATTTTTTAATCACCTTCCTTCAGAATTTTCAAAATTTGTAGGTAAAAACTGTCGAAAAAATTTTTCTCGCAAAATATTTCATTGAAATTAATCTACAATAATTTTTAAATCATAGTTTTATTTGTCTGATTAATTTTTCCTCTCATTTTCCTTTATTATTTATTATGAAGGTTATTTATTTTCAAATTCATCTCATGAAACATTTTTACGCAGTGGAAAACCGTTTATAAGCTATTTCCCTATCGCTCCGATGCTGTACTGCTCACAGTTCCATTCTTAGTCAAACACCTCGTTGGGAAAAAATATATTGACATTGCTTTGTAAATGCACATTCTCAAGCAGAAGGAAATGGAACAAAGTGAATTTACAGTTTTTAAAGAGGATAAAGCTTCTCAGAGAATAAGCAGATAGGGGAAAATTCTGCCGAGTAAACTTGATTTTTCCTGCCTTTCCGTTGAGCTTCGGAAGATAAGAGTATTGTTTGATTTTAGATATTAAATTTAATTATTTATTTTCCCACGCCGGGTCACCCTACCCAGAGGGTGTAAGGCACTGATACGGACCGCGGGAAGTACAAAATAACAACAAAACAGAAATAAATCATATTACATCAAAATACAAAACACCACAACAAAATCTAATTACACTACATGCAAAAAACCGAAAACAAATGTTCTGCACAACTAAACAGAAGTCAAGTAAATGACAAAAACGTTTATGAAACAACATCAAGTAGTAAAACAGGGAAAAAAAGACAAATAAAAATTTAAACAAAATCTTAGGATATTAATCACATTAATGCATGTGTAACAATTCATTAGAACACATTTACAATTTTATATTCCACGAAGAATTCAAAAACAAAACAAATGTTAGAGAAACATTGATGTATTTTTGACAACGTTTCATCAGTCAGAAATCTCACTGCATATGCAACTGAAAATCCAAAAAATCTCTTTAAGTTTCACAAGTCCAAATTTATTATTATCTAATATTTTAAACCATGGGGTTTTGTTGGCGTTGGCAGGTCTATTGAAATGAAAGGTGAAAGTACAGTCAGTCAAAAACATAGTAGTCTACATCACCATGCAAACCACATTTGCAATTTGGTGTGCAGCTAATTTGAAACGATATAAATATGAAAGAAATGGGCCATGACCTGTTAAAAATATATCACATATTTATAAGTGATAATTAAGTTATTGTCAACAGACCGAATGAAACGATTTACTCGGGTTCCTGTTTCAGATTCCATCCAATAGTTTTGTCAGCAATTTAATATAAATTCTTAAATTTTATATTTTAATAAAGAGTATGGTGCATACATATAAAACCAAATAGAAAAGTGATTCTATTTTGCTTCTGATAAAGGGTGGGGATGCTGCAGTTCCACAGTTCCTATTCATGAGCCGCCCCTGCTTTTGACATTTAACAAGATTACATTATCATGCTACGTTGTTTCCAACTAAAGGTTCGAATTCTTTTGTTTCTTAACATCTCAAAGTCCGATACAACAGGATTTTCTCAATTACACTACCCCAACAGCAATGGACTTAAACTTGTTTTTTTGACGTAAACTTACTTCCCTCCAAAGTGGTCTAATGGGATGTCGGGAAAGGAAACATTATGACACTTTTCGTGGTAAATTTAAACGCTTATAGCTACGCAACCAAATAACATAGAGAGTTGGTTTTAGTTTCATTTAGAAGAGAAAGGTAGGAATTAAAGAATGCTAAAATAATTTCAGAATTTGGAATTACGGTTTAGTCACAGTCGAGTTGCAAAGTTAGGGAAAATCACGAGGAATCACGAGGAATGACGTCACAGCGCCCGATCCGTGCCCACGCAGTGACCATACAAGCTTCCTGCTCTTTCTCATACCAAACTCTCTGGCGGCCTCAGTCGCTTGCTGTAGTCTGTTGTAAGAGGTATATTAACTGGATTTTTCAAATTTTGTTTGAGAAAGTGTTTCATTTTCTTAAACATCATTTTTATCTCAATATGGTTCCTACAAACTATCCAAGTACATTAGGCATATTAGGCATGTCATTCATCGATTTTACTTTCACGAGAAATATTAGTCCAGAATTGTTGAATTACGTTTGCTTTTACTCGTACTATCGTCCAAATTTACATAAGATTTTGACTAACAGAAATTGTATATAATATTAATAGCATGAATATATTACATTTGAAAACAATAATTTTTTTCGGTGAAAAAACCCCAACCAAAATCACGAATGAGCCACATATTTGAGGGTTACAAAGAGCTACTCCAGTCACATAATCTCAGAGTCACATAGAGCTACTTTAATCACGGTTGAGTAAGGTAAGTAAGTTTACGCCCCTCAATCCCAGCGGCAGCCTCCCATCGATTCTTTTTTATTCATCTTTAAATCCTAAGTATTTTGGCAATGAGCTACTGTAATTCCCATGGAGTGGCGCTGCAATTACTCATGAAGTATAAACTTTAAATCTCAGCTTCTTGTTAAGATGAAGCCAATTGAACTGAATCTGAGATTGCTGTATTGCATCACTTTTATATAATTAAAAGTAGCGCTTTTTAAAATGAATAAAGAGAAAATTAACAATTTTAAAAAGTTAATAAAATACTTATTTATACGCAAATTATATTTATTAAAATAGTGGTACTTGCAAAAAAATCTTTTGAAGAATTGTTTCTAATTTTTCGTACAACGTCGAATAAATAAATCACCAGGCAAATTGATTGACTGAAAGATTTGCTAACTGAAAGAGATTGCCCTATTGTCCCATGTTTTCGTCTGTACTTTGAAAAAATAGAAACCCGTGTGTATGACTGTCCACAGATCCGGTTGGTCATCATAGTTTGTCAATTCATAGAGAGAATGCGAGTACTTCAAAAGGATGCTTGGTTATAATTCAAGATTTTTGTCAAGAATTTTCTTGTAAATACACGAACCAAGAATTATATCGGATTTTCTAGAAACTCTTGAACTCCTACAAAATACTTGGCCTAAGAATGAACAACAAGGTGAATTTTCTATAATGCCATATGGATAAGTTTTAAGAAATTCTTGGTTACATCAATGATGTACAAGAAAGATTGTACCAATATTTGAAAGTTGTGGAAGAACGGTATCAAAATATAGGGGATTAAGACATGCTGGCTGACTACTGCTGGAGCATTAGGTGGGATAGTCCACAGATTGAATTTTCTGAGGAAACCTGTAGGTGCTGTTTTTTTTTATTTCTACGACTTGCACATGTTTCACGGATAGTAACAATATATCTTTTATAAGTGCAAAATAGTAGCAACTAAAGTACATTTATGTAAACTAGTTTCTGAAATTCCATCCTAATTATGCAATTTGTATGTTTTTTAAAGAACATGGAGGATTTCCTTTCTTCCAAAATGTTGAAGTGATGGAAGAAAACTGAGGGCATACTTGGATTCACGACACAAAAGATAGTAAAAATATAAGTGCCAAATCGACGAAATAGACGTTCTTCAGTATATTATATAATACTGTTCCCCACATATTTGTTAATTTCCTTGCGTATCTGTCAGTTTAAAGATAAATTGTCGCTTTGAATCACGTGATTTCATTTTATCTGTCATTTTAAAAGAATCAATCCGCAAACCAAAAGAAAATTGATATATACAACAATAGGATTAAATATCTTATCAGAAGATATTAATGAATTAAATTAGGCTTCCATGCATAAATTTCGTAGCTATACCGAAATTGATTTATTTCTGAATAAAGCATTAAGAAATACACTTTTTATTAATTTTGTTTTTCATTAAAATACGAGTATCAACCATATGTTAAAGAACTGAATGATTTCTTGGTGTAAATATAGTAATGTTGAATAAATAAATTCTTTAATTTAGAAATATTCAAATAATTAATTTAAAAAGGAAGGTAACACTTGAATAATCATCCTTTCAATTTAATTCAATTTCTGCATAAATGACGATTGTCTGAACGGAAAAGCTATCAAATATGCATTTCGGATTTACGATTATATTTTCATTACATTAAATTTTCGTTTCCAGCAAGCCTTCAGCTATTATTAATATGAAAATTGATACGAAATATAGTTAAAATCTAACACAAATTATATTTGATAATGTTTAAAAATATCATCCCATCTGACGAAGTTCCGAACTATACTTGAAATTTTGATGCAGAATGATAGCTTATAAAATTGCCAGAGTGAAATCCTTAAGAAATATACCAGTTGATGGTGTTTCCTATCAAGATTAGATTATTGTCTATAAGTTGATGAATTAGACTACTTTTAAATATAATAAATTTGAGCTACTAGCCTCATTTCTTAGATAAACATTTTTAAGAAATTGCCACAGAAATTGAACACATAGGAATTGGAAGTTTTATCCTTTTGTGGAAATAAAAGTGTTTTTCAAACTAAATATAAAGTCCTTTGAAAAGTCATTTTAACATGCCCATCGCACTTCCGTATACTAATTTCGGCAAAATTGCGGCTAGAACGTTGATAAATCCAGTTACGACTACAAAGTAAGCCTAACTTTAATTCGTCTGACATTTGAAACTTTGATGCGGAAATAGCAAGCAAAGTTAATAAAAATTATTTTTTTACATAAGCTTCGGTTGAAATGATTATACCGAATCACTGATTCTAAGCAGTTGTTTGGAAAGTTGTTTGATATACTGCAGGCTGTGAATATCGTGGAGATAATTGCATGCTGAATAATGGAAGAGAGAAGATAAATTATCAAAATTCTTTGAATACTTGCCTTAAGTAATTAATTTAAAGTCTGCTGGCATAAGAAATATAAGACTTAAAGGAATGATATTATAATTATGATTGCGTTTGCTTTAATTATGTTAATAGCGTTTTAAAGTAAGATATCTATTTGATGGAAGGAGTGTACCTATAATAAATTTATTCCATCCAACAACAAATGATTTTACAGTAGCGATAATAATTTAAGTTCAGAATTTTGCGTACTACTTACTTGGAATCAAATTTTTCAATCAAACAACTTATAATTTTGCAGTATAGTTAAGATATTGACTTCTGGGATGTGAAAAATGGCCCACTGACAATGATAATTGGATCCCCCTTACGCGCTTATCAAAGAAGCTATCTCTCTGTTGGTAAATATGTTGTAATCTTAAATGGCAACAACTTCCATGTTCGTTTTGTGTAGTTTGTATTATTAGTTAGTGTATTGTTGGTTTTTACGAAATTTTGCATTGTAACGTTAAATAATTGTTCTTGAAATTGCCTACAGATGGCGGGTTATGTCTTTTCTCCTTCTCTCGGTATCGCACACGTGTTTCTGACTGACTTAAAACAAGCTTCCACCAGTCGAGATTTGTTATCATTGTTCTGAGTGTATAAGCACTGGGCGCTCTTTCTAAGCGGCAATCAATGCGATCTGTTCCTGTCTTTTTTGCTGAGTGCATGTTTTTTCATCGAAAGAAAGAGAAATAGAAAGACAATCAGCTGAGGGTGTTTCTTTCACTACAGTAAAGCACACCTAACTAGTCCAGTAAATGAAGGGTTTGAAAAAAACAAAAATAATAGTTTTGAAATTGGTACACATGGTCGTGAGGAGCTTATGATGAACATACTGCTAATCCTCGTACCTGGGGGGGGGGGGGAGCTCGCGGCGCCATCTTGGGTTTCATCCTCCATTTTAGTTTTCCTGAATATCTCAAAAACTATTCAGTTTACTAAGTTCAAATGATTTAATAAATTAAAGAGCGTAACATTCCCTACAAATATGTACTCTTATTTTTCTTCCAGCTTTAATAGTCTTGGAGATTATGGGTCTCGAAGGTTGCCGACATCTTGGATTTCCTCTCCCATTTCAGTTTTTCTTGAATATCTCGAAAACTATTCAAAATTGAAAATACATATGAATTAAGGACATGAATTGACTTTACTATTTAAATTGCGAAAATGAATGTTTTAATGTAATATGTTGCATTTTGCTATAGTAATTCACATTTTACTTAACATTTTTTGTCTCGACGTGAAAATTAGCTAATATTTGCACATCAGGGTATTTTCGTTCATTCAAAACTGCGTTCTAAAGACGGAAATGTTTCTGTGGCTTCCAAAAGGTTTTACGAGGAAACACTGATTTTTATTAGTTGGTTTGAAAAATCACGGAGTATATTCACCGTAACATTTGTCCTTCATTTATTCCCAATTTTCCACTCATACAGTAAAAAATCCAATATAAATGTTCCAGGGCTTTAGGTCCAAACGTACTGCATTATATTGCGCATTTAACTCTGTAACGATAGTTTCAACTTATCAAATACCTGACATTTAACAACACTTAAATTCCTTTCGGTGTTTAAGTTTTATAACATATTTTCAGATATTCCAGTTAATGCATAAGACATCTTGAATTTTAAGCATTAGAAAAATCTTAAGGGTAGTTGGTTTTACTCCTATTTTTGCGAATATCCAAACAATTTTTTTTAAATTTATATTCATATATTTTTATATTTTGCGCTCTCCATGTGGTTTTATTTATATTGTGCAATGATATTGGGCATGTTAAGACTAATTTTAGAAAATTAATCAGGTCAATAATTGAATTATATATACAACTGAACGTTTCCGTATTAATTAAAAAAATTATTAATTAATTTTAAAAATCCGAGTGTCTTTCTTTTCTGAAGTTTTACCATATTTTCATAAAAATCTTATAATTAAAAAATATTGCCGTCATTTACAACCGGATAGAACATCGTCTCATACCCATTTATTTTTGCAATAACAAAAGATATGTGTCTATAGTAATTATTTCTGCTGAAAGATTGAATGGGTAAGAAAATATACAACTAGATCTATATTTACTTAAAAACCACTTCTTTGCCAGTATCTAGAATCATAGTGATTTTTTTGTTTTCGGTTTAGGTGGACAAGAAATGGAAGCATACCGGAACAGTTCCAGGGCGAATGGCGACATATTTTAAATCACAATAACAATATTTTACAATAATACGATATAGAAATTCAATTGTCCACAATTTACAAAATATTCACATGAAACGTTTTAAGAACAGAATTTTTATGACAGTGTCAAATTAATGATTTGCATGAATAAAAAGGGAAAGCATGATATATTAACTTAAATTAAATTGTATTAAATAAAATAGCTAATACACTAGCCTGATTAGTTTAAAAGTTTTTAATAGGAATTTAAAATTTATAAACCAAAAATGAAATATAAAAAAAAACTAAAAATCATAATTTAAAAAATAATTAAAATAAGGAAAAAAATAGAAGAAAAGTATTAAGTAAGTGGAGCAAAGTTTGAAGTCTTTTCGATTAAAGTTTTACAAATATTCAAATTTATCACACATTTTGTTTTGGTGTAAGTATTACCGTAATAATATAATTCATGTTTTCTTGTGTTCCCCTTATTTAACAATACATTAGAATTGATTTTAAATTTCAAGCTTTCAACGTTTTGTCAATTTGACGGTGACGAAGAAGAGCCGGTTAATATTTGTCAAATTTTCAAATCTACTTCTGATTTCGTTACCAAATAATCTACATTCAGAGACAGCTCATGTTGATTGTAATTGACTTTTTCCAAGGTTGAATATCATTTTGTAGAAATATTTGTTCTATTAAACATCTTTAAAAAACTAAGCTACCATCTTTTTAAATATAATTTCTCCACTTGGACGTGCTATTAATAGTCAATTTTTTTTAAAACTTCGTTAGACCAATGCGTACTTAAGCAATAAATTTCTAATTTGGGTGAGGCTGGAAGTTGTGCTTGTACCTCCAATCAAAGCACAAAAGTGGCATCTGGTTCCTCTGAGAGTCCCACAGGAAGTCAACCTACTCCATACATTGCAATTAATCCAGTCGATTATTTCGATTAAACACTCCAAACTTTGATTCTTTCTTAATATGTGACTCCTGCAAAAAATTTCCACAAAACGTCAAGCTTATTAAAAGTTTTTGTGTTTCTAGAAGAGCTCTCACACATAATATTTATTCCGTTACGTATTATTCGGATTAAGCGATGTGCTCCCAAAGCGACGTCATCAACGTATCCGCTCTCTGTGAACCTAACCTTATACTCTCAAGTAACCTTGGGAAATCGCATTGCTGGAAGATTTGGACGTACTTAAACACCAACAAAAAATATCACGGAAAAGAGTAAAAATTCAAAAGTCTCTTTGGGAGCATCGCCTCCTTTCTAGGCCTGAAAAAGTGCCAAATACACCAATCAAAGCTTAATATTTTAACATGAAAATAATTATTATATATATTGTTTTATATATATAAATAGTATATATTGTTGCTATTTACATATATTGTTTACTACATGTAAATATTATATATTGTTACTATTTACATATATTGTTTACTATATGTAAATATTATATATTGTTACTATTTACAAATATTTTATTATATATATGTAAATAGTGCCATGTTTGATGCTATATGCAGAATTCAAAAATCGTTCGAAAAGCTCCATTGGCATCGCCTTTGGGCCTACAACTATCACATTCGGCACGCAGTGTTTTCCCTTGTGCAGTAGTTGCCCATTGAGAAATGGTGATGCAAAATTAATAGTTAATAAAGATATTAAAGTTTCCCATCAATTAATTTGGAAAATAAAATTTCACAAAGCCCATTTCCCTACCACTTAAAAATTAGCATTTCATTGATAATATTTTTATTTTTGAAATATGATCTAATCTTAATATATGTTTAAACAGCAGTACTTTTCATTGTAATAGATACAACTTTTGTACGACAATAAACTAAAGATATTTAGTTTCTTTCTCTGAAGTGCACGTTTTTGTTCCAAAATTTAGAGCGCATTATGAATAATAGTATATAGACATACAAATCAATCCCAAAACAATATCATGCCTACAAAATTAGGCGTCCGAATCTTCTTCGTTATTTTTTACTGTTCTGCACTTCATTTGCAGCACAACAGTTCACGGTACAAGAATTAACAGAGACAAGGATTTGAAATGCAAAACGTATCTTCACCATAAAAATCTTATTTTTAACAATTTCTCACTGGTATGACAGGGTAGAAAAAATTTGAAATCACTAGGCCAATTTACTTCGTATGCAAGACTTGGTTCTGAATTAATTTTGTTATTGACTCGCCTTAAAAAATCACTTATTTCCTTAACCGATCAGAAGAACAGCACAGCACATTCATCAGTGCCCCCATCTCCAAAATTCCACCCATTAGTAATGAGTGGCCGTTCACCCTGCGAAGGAATTTTCATATACCAGAGCCCTATAAAGCAAATTTTTGCTGGAAATGAATTTTGAATTTCGGACTTTCTTGTACCGAAGCTGTCATATTGCGGCGGCAAGGAAAGGATGTGGACTAGAAAAAGGTGCAGTTTACGTATAGTGTGGAAGAATATATTCCTGTCCGTCTCTTGATGAGTGTAGACATGTGTTTTGTTTTCGAATCTCATATAGAGAGTGGGATTTCCCCCTTGTTAAAAGGAAGATCATTCATTCCTAATATATAATGTATGTGCTTGATATATTCAAGGCTAACTGTAATATGTTACAGCTGTCAATAATTTCAATTATGCAGTTATAGGGAGCAGCAGAAAATATAATTTTGTATTATACTCTTCCCTGTCTACTGCGAGGAAAGTTCCGTCAAAAAGTTTGTTTATTTTGGGTCGGCATCCTCAGTAAATAGGTGTTGCAAAAAATTTTCCGAAAATCGTCGAGATGACAACGGTTCGGATCGCTTTGAGAAGTCTTTCATAATTAAAACGAATATGTAAAACTGGTTAGGTAGCGTAATGTAGAACGGTATCGTTTGGCTATTGCTGAACTTAGTAGTAATTTCCAATTAGATATCCCTATCTTTGTTACCTGAAATTGCCTGCTGTTTCGAAAATTTGGTGCAAAGTGGATTACGAAGAACCTGACACAAACGCACACTGGTCATGTACTAGAACTACCTACCGCAAGCGACATACTTCTATGACGCTAATAAAACATTAACTGATCTAGCGTTATGATAAGTGTCTTGATTAAATTGGTTAATGTCTTGTAAAGTTGGGCATTTATATGTTTCATAGTAGTCGAAAGTGATAAGCTGGTCGCCGAAGAAGGCTAGTTAGAAATTAATGGAAAGTCAGAGAAAACTCTAGGCTGAAATCATTATACTGCGGATTCACAAGGAAATGACGTTATAACAGCATCTTAGATTTACTGAAATATCTTTGTAAAATACAACAATTACTCGTTTAATCATAGAGATTCGTTATTTATAGCATTAAATACTGTTTCCCATTAGTGACCTACAAGCAGGGCATGGATGAGGAACATGAATCTTATGTAAATATCTATGGTTTCTACCCTCTCGCCTGATTTTAACCAACAATATTCGAAAATAGGTTTCCGAAATGCATTTTCTGAACGAATTACTGTCTGCTGTAGATTTTTCTTATTATTGGTCTAAAACCAATGGGTTAAGGAAATTTTCCAGGTACTGGAAACACTGGTACAAATGGAATTAAAAAACTGCATTCAAAAATAAAGTAAATATTCATTTAAATATACAGAATAGTTTTTCAGAATATTGATTAATCTTTTCATTACTGGCCTAGTGGGTTAATTTAGGAAATGGATGAGGAATATGAATAGTTAGGAAATATGTTGGATTTATCTCTGCTGGCCTTGACTAATATCATTCGAATATTGCCTTTCGAAGTGCTAGTTTACGACCATTGCGTTTCGTTTGCATTTCGTTGCATTGCGTTTAATGGTCATAAAATATTCTTTAGTCCTATTTCAGGTTGTCTAGAACCAGTGCAGAGATTTGAAAGAGGCCGCTGGCCTTGTTCTTCATCTGCATCATTTAAAAAATGGCTTTCGAAATTAATAATTCGGCGGTTGTACAGAATTCTTCCTCATTGATTTAATGCAATGGGTTCAACTATTTTTCCAGATTGTTGAATGAGTAATAAAATGCATTTTTCTCTAAACGAAAGGCATATTTTTTGTTTAACTTCCCTTTTAGACGTCACTCTACAAATTGTTATTTTATTGAAAATGAATAAATACTGAAATTCCATGATTTAAGACAGTGAATGATTCTAATACAATTTCTTAAATTTTTTACATGTAATAACACCATCTTTAGATATCAGGTACTTATGATAATGTATCAGAAAATAATTTTTTGAATTTTAAACAGGTGTAAAACTGGGTTCCATGCATTAATATGCTCCTAAGTTATTAAAAAACCCGTTCATATTTCGGTAAGTTTTTAATTAAAATTCTAATCGAAATTTTTAAAATCCTTTCTTAGGGAGCACCTACTTCCCAAAAAGTACCTACTCACAAAACTTCGAATCGGAAGAATGCTTGCATGAACCATATGCGTGTGGACCATTTAATGGTAACTTTTCAATGGCCAATCCAACACCTTACTAACAATATATATCTTGTTATATATTTTCATGATTATGTGTTAGGGCTGGCACACTGTCCGTAAATTTTGTGATAACTAATGCAAAAATGGTCCAATATGCTCAAAAGGACATTCTTTTGTACTTAGAACTACCAAATGTGTCACATGATTACTTCTTGGAATTCTTAGAAAGACACGAATTTTCAAAATTTTAATTAAATTTTTAAGTTATTAGATATTATTTGAAATTTTAGCCTTTCACATCACTAACGTGAGGGCATATTGTAGCACAAATACATCTTTACATCGTTTTAAATTTAAAAACTTAGCATTTCAGTTATATCAATTTAATTTCGCTAAGTATGTTTAGATAAAGATATCTTACTTAATTCATTATGAAATAACTGATGGAAGAGAATGTTAATATTTATTTGTTATTTAAAACTTTAGCAGACTGTTTACTTTTGGGATCGTCTCTCATAGTATAATCTTCAATTTAAAAATGGACAAAACTACATTAAATAAAATTAACTTTCAAGACTTGCATGTTGAATATATTCAACTCATTTTAAGAATATCTATATATATATATAATTCTCTTACGTGGCGACAAAAAAAGTCGAATTTCTTAATCGCCGTTTGGCAACAGCTCGCACGTTTGATTTGTTTACATCCGCGGAAAGTCCGAAGCCGCTTCGTGTGATCACGTTTATTGAAAACTATTTTTAGTAGTTGGAAATTTGTAAAAATAATGAATTTAAGTCGTGCTGTGTCGGATATATTATCCGAAATGAACAAAAGCGAACTGAACGGGAGTCCACATAATATGCAACAGAATTATCAAGATGCAATGACTATGGTACGCAAGTTTGGTAAACCAGATCTCTTTCTGACCTGTACTTGCTACCCATCTTGGTTTGAAGTTTTAAATTGCATGGAGGGAGTACAAAGTCCTGAAGACCGACCTGATATTATTATACGTGTATTTAATATGAAATTAAAAGAACTTTTAGAAGGTATTTGCAAGCATGGAATATTTGGAACTGTTTTGACCTATATTTATGTTATTGAGTTCCAAAAGCGGTGTTTGCCTCATGCCCATATTCTTCTAACATTAGATTCAGAAAGCAAAATTCGCACTAAAGATGACATTGACAAGTTTGTGAGTGCAGAACTTCCAGATCCTTGCACTGATCTTAGACTCTTCCAAATTGTGACAAAATGCATGGTACATGGCCCATGTGGAACTATAAATATAAATTCTCCATGCATGAGAGATGGACAGTGCTGCAAAAGTTTTCCGAAACAATTCAAGGATCATACAGAGGAAAATGTTAATGGATACCCTATTTATCGCAGAAGAGCCACTGAACCTGTCCAAGTAGGGAAATATTCCATCGATAACAGATGGGTTGTCCCATATAATTCTTGGTTGCTTAAAAAATTTAATGCACATATTAATGTTGAAGTTTGTGCCTCAGTTAAAAGTGTCAAATACTTATATAAATATGTATACAAAGGATATGATGCAGCCTCGGTCAAAATACAAAAAGAAGGTGCTCTGGATCATGATGAAATTTTAAGTTTTGTTGAAGGTAGGTATGTTAGTACACCTGAAGCCATGTGGCGTTTAAATGAATTTAATTTGTCGCATAAATTCCACACTGTAGTGCGCTTAGCTGTGCATTTACCACAGCAACAGCCGATTGTGTACCAAGACGGTCAAGAAGCCCAAGCAATTGAACGAGCTGCTTTAAGAAAAACAACACTAACATCATGGTTTGAACTAAACAAAAATGATCCTTCAGCTCACAACATTTCTTACTCAGATATTCCATAATATTATATGTTTGATAAGAGTACCACAAATTGGAAGAAGCGACAACGTGGTGGACAAAATGTTATTGGGAGACTGCCAGTAGTTAGTATACTGGATATTGAGAGGTACTATTTGCGGATGCTACTACTGCGCAAGTCTGGGGTCATTAGGTTTGATGATATTTTGACCGTAAATGGATTAAGATGCATTACATTTCAACAAGCATGTCAGGAGTATGGACTTCTTCGAGGTGACCAGCAGTGGCATGATGCTTTGAATGACACTGCACAATTTCAATCTCCGAGACAGTTGCGCATGCTGTTCGCAATGATTTGTAGCTTTGGAGAAGTGGAGGATGTTCCAGATTTATGGGTGCAACATCAAGTTCCACTTTGTGCATCGTTATTCTGAGCAGACTGGACCTCACTATGCACTTGCAGATATTGAGGAACTTATTACATCCTACAATTTAAGTCTCCAAAAACTGCATCTACCAACTGCAGATTTGCCTGCAAGTGTCTTGGAGAGAGTGAACTTTGATGTTGTGGAGGAGCAGGCTTTAGCTAATAGTTATACTATGCAGTTAAATAGTGAACAGCGGAATGTTGTGGAAATCTTATTAAGTGCAGTGTACAACAACGCTGCAGATACACCCAAGTGTTATTTTTTAGATGGCCCTGCTGGGACAGGAAAAACTTTTGTTTATTCAACTTTGCTTCACACAATACGTGGTAGAGGTGATGATGTTATTCCTGTTGCATCTACAGGTATTGCTGCAACTCTATTAATAAGGGGGAGAACAGCCCATTCTGTTTTTAAAATTCCAATTGATTTAAATGCAACATCTACTTGCAATTTGAAGCCTAATACAAAAGAAGCTGACATGTAACTGAAAACAAAATTAATTGTGTGGGATGAAGCACCCATGACACATGTTCATGCTTTCTTAGCTGTTGATAGACTTTTACCAGATCTCACAAAATGTAAAGAACCGTTTGGGGGCAAAGTCATTCTACTGGGTGGAGATTTTCACCAAGTTCTTCCAGTAATTTTAAGAGGTTCAAGAACATTAACTGTTGCCAGCTCCTTGAAAAAAAAATACGCTCTTTGGTTGAAATTTCATAAGTTATATCTGACAAAAAATATGTGTGCCCTTGAATCTGAAAGGGATTTTGGTGCTTGGTTGTTGGACATTGGAGAGAAAAAAAGTGGCTCAACGATTCAGTTGCCTTTGCAATGCTACCCTTCAATACAAGACCCTATACATCAATTGTACAGTGATATAGATTTTTCCAGTGTGACCCCACAGGAGCTTAAAGGTCGAGCTATCCTTACTGTTAATAATGAGCGATCCATGGAAATCAACAATAAAGTGTTGGAATTTATGCCGGGAAATGAAACTGTTTATAAAGCAGTTGATATGATCATGAGTGAAGATCCTCAAGATCAGTTGACATTTCCTGAAGAATTTTTAAATTCTTTGACACCAACTGGTTTGCCTCAATATGAGTTAAAGTTGAAAATAGGTTGCATTATAATGCTGTTGAGAAATTTAGCTCCCTCTAAAGGATTATGCAATTTTACATGCCTAATTATCACAAAATTGCAGCAAAACATTATTCAGGCAAAATCCATTGATGGTACAGAGACATTTCTCATTCCCCAAATCCCTTTGATTCCATCTCAGACTAACATGCCTTTCAAATTTAAACGTATGCAATTTCCCATTCGTTTAGCCTTTTCCATGACAATTAATAAGTCGGAAGGCCAAACTTTTGAAAAGATATGTTTGGTGCTCAAGGAGCCGGTTTTTAGTCATGGACAACTCTATGTTGGCTTATCATGAGCACGATCTTTTGAATTTGTTTCTGTGGTAGCTCCAAAATGTGAAATATTTAACTGTGTTTATGAGGAAGTTTTCTGTGATTGATTGTCAAGTGTATTTTTTTTGCATTCCATTTTTAATTTGTTTCAATGTTGTATATTATTTTATATCTGAGTGGATTGAATATACCTGCTTTGATACAATTTTTTTGTAGAGCACAATCTTCACTGTTGTATATTATTTTATATATGAATGTATTGAATATGTATATACCTGCTTTCGTACAATTTATGTTTTCGTAGAGCACGATCTTTTGAATCTGTTTCTGTTGTAGCTCCAAAATGTGAAATATTTAATTGTGTTTATGGGGGAGGTTCCTGATGCTTTCACTATATAAAAAACGGCCCTTTTCAGGGCCAAAAAATTTTATTCCTTCGTTATTAAGGTGAAAGCATTAAAAGGAAATCAGCTTTACTTTGTAAGTTTTATTTGAAGACAAATAAATTTTTTGAGGCTAAAAAATTTTATTCTGTGCTGATTTAAGTTAAAGCATCAGAAGCAAAATAAAGCTGATTAATATATATATATATATGAAGATTTTAGAATAACTTCTAGGACACACAGTGTCTTCATTATAGCGAGCGAAGCGAGCAGGGTTTGCGTAGGAAACCTGGGAGGATTGCAACGCAATCCTTCTGGGGGTTGGCGAGCTTTAGAGAGCAGGGGGCAGAGCCCCCTAGTATGAATATAATTTAGAATCGGCGTCAAAATGTTATATAAAAAAGCAGACGATCTAATATAAATAATGATATTACACAAGATCACGTTATAATGCTGCGATGTTCCGTACTACTCACTCTGATTCCGTTTGTTTCTGTTTATTTCATTCTCAAATACCACTTGATTAATAGGCTTTGCTTAGTCACACAATACAGTGACTTGTTCAATATTTCAATTTTTCTCGATTCAGTGATCATCTTTATTTCATAAGCAGATCGGAAGCCAGCGTCCGTAATTGCTGTGTGGCGACGCTACAAGTTTCCATCATATGGAGGAATTAATTCATTGCTTCTCATTATATTTAATTTTACTAATATGCACCACTCTTGTATTTAAGAGTAGCGCTTCATAATAAGAGTTACATCTTCAATTTTGAACTAATGTGTTCAAAAAGTAAATACTTATATATAAATTACCTCATTAAAAATAGTGGTAATGGGTTAAAATCATACGAATGTGGTACTTTTGAATGCAATTACAATCAGAGAAATATGCTTCAAATGTAAGAGGTACTAATTGGTTAAAAGTAATTAAATCTTCAACTCTGATTTCTTAAACAGATAAATTTTGTTTTTTTTTACAGCTTAGAGTTTCATTGCAGGATCTGATGGTCCTCTTACATTAAACGTCGCTATGCAGAATACTGAACTTACAAAAGCATTAAAAATGGAAGTCAGTTTATTGAAAAAGATGAATACTTGGACAGAAGTTGGTCTTCCAGAAAATGAAACTATTTTTAACACAAATGTTTATTTCGAATAAAGGATTATAGAACGAAAAAAGGAAAATGCTTGTTGCTAGAGTGTATCAAGAGAAAACATCATCTAAGCTTAATGCAATAGTTGCTAGATTATCAACTGTTAGAAAGTTAATATCCTTTGCATTACAAAATTATTGGAGCATTAGCCAGTTGGATATACCATCTGCCTTAACCTTGTATGGACTAAACGATGCTTCACAGTGTTGCAATCAACGATAAAATATTTTTGAAATTCAGAATAGTTTCAAAAGATCTAGAAATGATTTTTGTATTTATTTAAAAGAAAATTTAATCACGCTAATATATATTGATGAAATTTGGCTGACTGAAGGAGAAAAGGAAATTGAATCTGCTGTTGAATTACCCAGGAATAGTTTTCAGAGCAGGGATTTAGGAAAACTATCTAGGAATACAAATCGAAAAGAATGTTGATACAATCAAAATGCTCCAAGAAAAGATGATAGAAAAAGTTTTAGAAAGTTTTCAGATGAGTGTTTACAAGATCTCTAAATTACCAAAGGAAAGGAATTTACAGTTGACCAAGATGAAGTGTGAACACAAGTATTCCCTATCGTGAGCTACTTGGCAGATTAATGCATATGTTTCTCTATTTTCTACAGAAGTTGAATTTCCTGGTGCGGCATTAACTTCTGCTGAACATGTATCAATATCGAGAATAGCTGATGAACTAGAGAAAAATGAAATGACTGTAGGGATATTATACAAGATAACCAAGGGGCAATTTAATTGAGTTTTAATCATAAACATAGTAAGCGTTCTAAGCACTACATTATATTTCATTATATCAAAAATTTAGTTGAAAAATGGCTAATATGTTTCCACTCATGATAATGCATCTGATATTTAGACAAAAGCCCTAACTTTAGCTACTTTTACTGGCTTGAAGAATCTGTTGAAACTTGCAGTTTAATAATTATTTTCTCTTTTATATATTAGCAGCCATTTTTCGCTCATGCATACAGTATTTGTTATGAAGTGTTTCTGCATAATTATTTTCTTATTATTATTAATGCTTATAGATATATTTCGTATTTATATGTTATTTTGTATTTAAATGTCTGATAAGGTTGTATTTACAGCAATTTTATACTTAAATGTATAAAAATGAGAAAGGATATGAACGTTATTATTATCTGGCAGCAATTTTTGAACTCCAGAACTGAAGTGAGTTGATTTCGTTATTACTTTCAATGAATCTTACAAGGAGAGGACTCGACTTGGGAAATTCAGTTCCGGATGAAACTTGGCATATTAGTAGCATACATTTAGGGTGTTCACCCATTAATCTAATAAAGTGCAATGGCCAGCCAATTCGGAGAAAATGGCCCTCACACTTTGGGCACAGCTTATATGCCAGTCAGTGATCACCTGCAGGTAGCGCTCAAATGGCTCAGGTGTTAGTGCGCCTAACTAGGGTCTCGCTTCATAGTCAGGTCGTTTTTTTCTCGCAGTGTTTTCTATTTTATTTATTACAAAATCATTTCAAATTAAATGAAAAATTATAGAAATATTTTTTATTTAAAATATTCATTATTTTTATACACAAAATAACTGTTCAGTCAAATGATACTTTAATTATAGTTAAAATTTAATTTATAAGCAATAAAATAATCATAAAAACATCTTTAATGGTGATAAATGGTAATTATAATGATGTACATCATGAAACAATTTTGCTTAAGGTTTATCATTCATACATTTTAGAAATTCTTTCTACATTTATTAAATAATTTTAAATTTATCTTTTCTTTACTACAAGTAATTCATATTTCTATATTTAATTACATACAAGAACCAGAATGATAATTATCATGAAAACAGTGGAAGAAAATATTTTATCATCTTGTACAATTAATAAATGACTATTGTTCACTAGAACAATGATTATTTAACTGATTCTTGTGCGATTCCATCTTCAATATCCGATACTTCAGATTCATAGAATATTTTAACTATCTGTATCATGCTAATTTAATCAAAAAACGATATGAAACACTTCAAAATCCAAGGTGAATATCCACGTTTGTTCAGAGTTTCTTAAAGAATAAAAGTAGTACTATCGAAGAATTTAATACGATAGTGAATAAAAATAATTACACATTTGTTCCTTTTCAATCATTGAAATTTTGTACCATCTTCCTACGCATTTAATAGATTAACATCTGCTCTCTACTATTGTAAATAATCAAATATGTTGAGGGAACAAATATTAAGGGCATTAAATATATTGGATGGGACTGCTAGGGTATTTATAAAAATATTGAAGCAAGGTAGAAGCCCAGAAATAAAATTTAAATTATAATAAATATTGAACAATTAATTAATTCTGGGTACTAAATTATAAACACAATAATAAGCATTTCAAGCTATATTGAAATAATTCACCTACCTTTACTGACCTGAAAACCCTAGCTACTTAATTAAAAGTTAATTTGCATATAGTGGTAGTACAATACTAGTTGTAAAAACAAATCAGAGAAATTAAAACAGAATCAAAATCTGTGAATTTAAATCTTTTTTATTTTAGAATAGTTTAAATTAAATTACTTTAACACTGCCACAAGTTACACATATACAAGATGATGCACATTTTTAGAAAATGTAATAACCAAATTAAAAATATGTAGCTACACATAATACAACGCACTGCAGGCTCAAAAAATATATACTAATAAGGATATTAGGTAGAAACCACAAATTTAAGAAACATCTTGATTCTGCAGAAATGGCGGTACATTTACAGAGCACATCACAGTCTTTGTTTCGCTTGTAATAAAAAAACTAACCAAAGCACACGTTGTATGAAAAATTTGGAGAATTTTGTAATATCAAAAATTACGTTATTATTCTTGAGGTAATACAGTCGCATTATTGGTATACTAACAAGTTTCCTTGCACATTTTCATCAACACACAGTTAACGTTAATTTTTGCAGAGCAGGCTATTGAAGAATTATTGCACCCTGATCATCTTTAGTGCAGGGCTTGAATAATCAGAGCACTCTAGCTACTGATTTTCTTTTTATCGAACATTTTAGCACCAAAAGCTGTCACAAATTTTCATCTGAATAAAGAAAGATGAAAAGAAAAAACTTTTTTCCTTCGATGACACCATTCACTGCATGAAGGTTTTAAATTCGCAGAATCCAGAAGATTTCAAATTTGCAGAATCAAATCTTACATCATCACACGAAAAATCTTGTTGAAGAAATCAAAACTTGCATCATTTTGCTCCAACGGAAAAATAATAATATATATAAAAATGGTTGACTCTCTGAAGGCCTTAAGGTTCCCAGAAGCCTTAAAAAGGCCCTGGGACCTGCAGCTGCCAATACCCTCACTCGTTCAGAGAAGCACACAAAAGAAAGTTCCAATCGTAACGGAAAACGATTCCAGTAACAGACGCCAAAAACCTGATAACACCAAAAACCTACGCGCCAAGATGGCGAAGAAATAATCCCGTAGCAAAATTTGAATTTAAAAATTAATAAAGTTGAAACCTTAATGGAAACAACAACAAAAGTTAAGACAAATAATAATTAAATCGAAAACAAAGTAAATAGTTAAGTAAAATTTAGAAATTAAATGAAACGGCTAAAATTAACGTTTGAATTTCAAAATTAGCCAAAGTTGCCACAAGAAAATAAAGAAACTTTAGTGGCGAAGAATTAAATAAATTAAAAATACTGACAAAGCCGAAAAATGATGTTGATGCAATATTTGCAATCTAACAACTATTTACATTCGATCATTAAATTATTAGCCAGTAAGCAAATGTATTCAATGCATTAACATCTGCTCTCTTTTGCTTTCAAGATAAGGTAAAAACGAAGTATTTGTAAATATAAAAAACCAATAATTTAAACTTTTAATGATTTTAAGATTACAAATTTAATTAGAGCTATTATTCATAAAATAACTGTTTATATGATGATAACAATTACAGATAAAATTTAATTTATATACGGTAAAATAATTATAAATACATTTTTTTAATGGTGATA
>BGPR01015398.1:0-26602 GCA_013235015.1 Araneus ventricosus
TCTGTTGCTACGTTCAGTTACGTATTGCTGCAAGACACCGGAATGGCATTAGGATTAGGTTCGATATTCGCATACTATTAACCTGCTAATCTTCAGGCAGCAATTCATCAGTATTCCGGTATTGATTGGTGTTTTTTCCTCCCATTTTAATCGAAAAATAAAGGCACACCACTCACTCGTATTTCATTGGAGTGGGAAGAAAATTTTGCAGATAGGGAATAAAATAGGGATTTTCTAGCGTCTGGGGAAAAACGGAGATTTTTCAGCCCACTTGACATATCAACAACAAGATTCATGCACGCGCTGTGTAGTTAAAAATTGCACGTTTAACTTATTATTTTTGTCCCTTTGCAGCTAAAAGTCTCATATCACAGATTTATTAATCGATATTTGGGATTAAAAATGTGGTTGTCTGATTTTAAAAACGTGTTATTAAACTGAACGTACTGTCAGATTTTAATGCGATTCCGTGTGAAAGTTGTGATATTATTTTTAAGGAAGGTATGATGCTGGAAAATATTAATTGTACATGTGATATTGATTTTGAATTAAAATGTTACTTAAAGCAGTTTTTCTTATAGATATTGTGATTTATATTTGAGACATAAGTTATCTTTTTCTGTATATAACTTTTAACTAATAAATAAATTAGCAGTATTCTCTTGTTATGATTGTTTTATCTTGTACATCATATTCAATTTACTACCCTATGTATTTTATTGCTTTCTGAGAAGCTAGTACATTCTTTGAAGAGAAAATTCTATGGAATTTTGTTTTGATGCAACGATTGAAATGAAAATCAACTTTTAGGAACCATTTTTATTCTGTTGACATACTTCTATTCTTGAATGCAGACTTTTAAAAATGTTGTCTTGCTGTTAATGGCCAAAGAAAGGAAAAATTCTATAGTAACTTCAATAGTGGCACAAACTTGTGAATGAAGGATTTGATGAGACAATAAAATTCATTTGAATTTAATTTCAACAATAAAAAGCATTGTTACATGTTGAAAATGAATTTTGTTTTGAAAAGTGCAATGTAAACAATAATGACACATTATTAGCACAGTCAAATATTCAAGACTTTACTTCTCTCTTCTTATATGGTAAAAATTCTTTGAATAATTCCCATTTATATAAATTAACTACTTCAACATAAATTAGTTTTGATCTCTGTTAAAAGCTTTTTGGGGAAATTAGAAACCAGTTATTCACTGATGAACTAGTTCAATTATTTTTTAGATTGAAATTCACCAAAATTATTTAAAATATATAAAAAAAAAATTAACTGAAGCCGAGTGCCATAATAAGTCGTTAAGAAAGTAAGCATTATCACTGAACCAGGAACAGAAGAATGATCAACTGTCAATTACTGTTACATGGTTAGGCAGGCAGGGTACACTTGTCCCTTTGTGTTCTCTTATATCTTGTGCACAAGCCATTTGAAATTGTGTGATATTGTTCCTGAGTATTTGAAGGACAGGAAAGATTGACCTCTAAACAACAAATAGAATTTAAAATGCAGCGTTTTGAAAACTAATGGGGGACACCTGTATCCCGCACAACTAATGGAGAGTTAAATGATTTTGAGTTTTTAATTTTGATATTAGCTGATTCCAAATTTAATTTTTTTAATAACAGTAAAGTTCACCTTTTTGAATGATGATCTTGAAGGGTTCTTTAAAGTAGACTATAAGTGAAACTGATAAATGCAAAGACAAAAATGATGCAATACCATAAATATAGTCAATAAGTAAAGTATTGATATATAGTATAAAAATAGTTTAATAAACAAATTTAAGCTAGACAATTTTGAATTGACATTTTTTATGCAAAATCAAATTTTCTATATATGAAGTCTACAAGGAATTGAGAATCTTGGAATAACAACTTTAATTTTTATATAACATGTACAAAACAGAAAATGATGCACTGAAAGCATAAATTATTTTTAATTAATTTTATAAAATACTACAATGACTTGGAATCTGTAAATTCATATATAAAGCAAATTTATTTAGCAGCTTGCTAATTATAACTAACAGTGATAACAACTCTGTTTAGAAGATAATGAAAACTAGTTTGAGCATGTTTATGTGATGCACATACATACATGCCTATTTTTAAAAATGACTGGATTTTCACTAGTTTATGAAACAGGAAGTTTTATTATTTTACTAGATATTATCTAAAAGTTTCAAATTTTTCCAATATCTTAATGATATATTTGTTCTGAATCTAAACACAAGATACGTGTCTTGACTTTGTTATTTCACAGTTACAATTTTTTTCCATTGTTTTGTTGAATGATATTCCATATTAAGAACATTCAGTTGGCTTATTTAATAATTTGAGAGCACAAGAATAACTGGCATTTTTGTTAACAATCAAATTGAGCACACTTAAAGAGAAAAATTTTAATAGTGGAGCATGATTCATAATATAGAGTCTGTTCGAAAACTTTTTAGATGATTTTGTTTCTCTGTTGGAAAAATTTGTCTCCATAGAAAAATTTATTTTCAATTACATTTTTAAAATTATACGTTATCATCACCGACCTAAAATTTTTGTATTCCATGCAAAATGAGGCTTTTAAAGAAGCGATGGATGGAAGGCTATGGCTTTGCACGTTCCGAAGAGAGTTGTTCTTATTCAGTTATTAAATGACGCTGTGAAAGCCAAGGTTATTCAATATCTTAAGTTATGATAGGTAATATTTTTAATAAAAGAGGAAAAAATTGTACAAGTCTGGTTTCAATTGGAAAAATTGTTCCAAATACATATCTAAAGGGAAAACCCCCCCAAATATTTCGAATATTGCTAAGATGAGATATTTAAAGTTAAAAAGAAAATCCCCCAAGTCAAAGGTTTGTTGCAAAATCATCTCAATATCAACTGTAAACAAATTATTAACAATGGATGGATTCTTAAAAACGCCAATAAAACACAATATTCATCGTCTTTCTCCATGTCATATCACTGATGCAAAGTACTCTGCAGAATTCTTTATGAAAAAGCCTTTATGAGGAGAAAAATTGTCAAAATAGGTGAAGTTTGGGTCAATTTAAATGACTGCATGAATAAAGGAACAATTTGTTATCATCGAAGTGGGAAAAAATTCTTAAAACTTGGTTTAAAGAATATACAGAAAGTGTTTCTAAGGATTTATCATTCTTTCTGGTTTCTCATGTAATGGCAAAAAAAAGAGAGTGGGGAAAAATGTCAAAATCAACTCCACATACTATCAGGAATATATTTTAAACCCAATCTTTAAATAAGAAATATCTCCTTATCCACAATGCCAGCAATCGGTAGAACTGCATTAAGACAAAGCAAGCAGCCACACATCACAATCTACTGTTAATTTAAAGGATAAATAAAACAGGAATGGCTATTGTACCCTTCACTGCTCTTCCTGCTAAATCTACCCCACCTATCAATGTTTGTATCACCCATGAATTTTTGAACATTTAAAAAGCACATTATCCAAACGTCGACCTACCTTTGCAGGCTTTGAAAAGCTGTTCAAGAGGAATGCAACAAAATACCTCTTCCGATACTAAAAAAGACATTATCATGGAAGTTACGATGTAGCAAGATTGATAAAAATAAGGCTTATCAAATTGACTATTTAAAATACAAAAAAAATATGTAAAATAGTTCTGTAGTTACATTTTAAAGAACCAAAAAAATGCATAAGCAGCCTCTGTAGATACAAAGTCTTTGTGAAATGATATAGTCTTTTAACAGTCAATAAATAAAACTTTTTAAAATAACAAAAAAGGAAGTATTATTTATCGTATAAAATTAGCTGGTGTAGTGAAATTTTAAAGGTCATTTTATCATATGTGTATATATATATATATATATATATATATTCTTTTTATGCTTGGCTGCTAAAAAATATTACATTTGCAATTATTTTCTTTCCAACGTGATTTTGAAACCTTTGCTTTCACAGAATAAAAAAGTAAATAATTTTGAATATGCATTCTCATTCACCATAACGGACAAAAACATTTTTTCTAATTTTAAGTGAAAAAAAATTTTCTTTAAAATTTTTACATACAGAAATCTTATGATAAAATTGCCATTGTATTAGGCTAAAGTAATAACAAGCACACTCAAATGACTTTCATATTTCTTAAGAAAATATATTTGAAAAATCATAAACTAACCAAAGGCAACCAGATTAGGCACTTAAATCATTTTACTTAATTGAATGCAAGACATGTTATTAAAATCACAGTTTGATGTAGGATTTATTCATATAGCCGAGGACAATCGTTTGCTTATTCTTCAATGTCATACTTATTGCATTATATAAAAGCTAGAAATAGTCAATTTATAATTGTATCAAATACCAGCGAGACACTTTATTATATTGTTGTTGTAACCTCTCTCTTTGAGGCATATATTGATGGAATTTTCCAATGTAAAAAAATTCTCAAACTCAGCTCAATAAATGGAATTCCCAGTCAAGAAAGAAAACTCAACTGCAACTATCAATAAAAAAATCTTGTATATTATGTACAATAGTTTTCAGAAAAATATTTCAGGATATTCTGACTAACAAATCTAGCTCTAAATAGTCATGACATACTATAATCACATTTATAATCATGACAACAGGTTGAAGATATAAGAGTATATAAAAAAATGGCCATCTTATTTTTATAAATTAAAGCTGTCCTATACACCAATACTATTAAAAAACTTTTACCAATCAATAACATAAATTATCACAAAATATTTTTACAAAATTGATCCAATTTAAATAAAAATTCTATAAAACAACTGCCAAAACTTTTAAGCAGATGTAAATTTTATTATTTCTAACCTTAGAAAAAGTTTGATCTTGTCCTTTTTAAATATTTACAAAATCTGCAATGTTTCCAAATATACTTCCTAATTTTAGTGCAACATTTAATACAATTCAATAAAATAAAGATATTAAACTGTATAAATTTATTTTGAAGTGTCTCTGTAAAAAGACTTGTAATATTTAAATCTGCAATGTATTTTTTTTTATATCTCTTTAAGAATATTTTGTCAAGAATCTAATCACTTACTTCATAAAACATAATTTAACACTTTCGTGTCTTTCAAATTCATTTAAATCAGAATTTTAATCAAGGTGATTATCCTAAGTATTTTGCACCAGATGCTATTTATTAAATTAATGATATGAATGACACTGAAGATAGAATTGAAATCTTTACTGCTACTTATATAACATTGTAAATCAACCAAGACAGTTCTAGAATAAAAATAATAAATATTTAGCTGCAAAATTATTTATAAAATTCTTTAGTTTTTAGATATGAATTAAAAAACAGAACTTCGCTTAAATTTTTTTTCTGGCTGCATAGTTAAAAATATACAGAAACATAAATAATTTACAAACTTCATGAATTGTCAAAAAATATTTTTATTACATACAAACAATGTTTACAAATTTTTCAACAGATGACAAATTCAGCTTTAAACTCGTATACAAAAAAACTTGTCAGTGCATTTAATTTACTTCAAACCAGAGATCTTAACCTCTGCATGCAGGGATGTGTCGTAGCATAAAGTACATTTCGTTTCAAAATACTACTAGTAAATCACATGCACAAAAAACCATATGTTGAAATTTTTTTTAAATCTGTCACAAAATAAAATAATTAGTTTGTGTTTGCTTTGGTTTTTTTTCTTTTGCGAGAACTGGTGGTCTTGCTTTTGCTGAGAATTTACAATGTCCACTTCTTTGTAGTTTTGGAGCCCCTTTTGTTTATCATTTTTAATTTTGCAATAATTATTAAATAACATATTAGTAGCCAATTTTATTATATGAACTATTATTTTTCAAAAATATATACACAGCTATAAACTGAAAAACCCACAGGTCTTTTGAAATTAACAGTTATTCAACCAATTTATTTAATCACTAAATTACATTAATGTCAAACTTTTAAAAATTCAAGCTCCTACATTTGACTGAATAATTTTTGAGTTAAAATGTAAATATGTAGAACAGTGTTATATGACGAAAACATGACTTGTCTTTTGATGAGAGAATTAATTATTACATTCACTGACCATCAGGCCACTCCAATTCTATGGAAGATGCAATATGGTCTCTTTTTTATCTTCGGTGAGGGCCCTGTGTTCAGTCTCGCTGGCTATGCATTCAGCCATAGTTCGCTGTTTCTGAAGTCCACGCAGAGTCTATTTATTTAATTCAAAGAGAATATACTTGAAATCTGTAAATGAAGAATAACAACTCATTAAAATTATATAATTATTAAATTATTCATTACTTAAAAACTACAAAAATAATACCCATATGTCATAAATTAAATTTTAAAATAATTTAAATTTACAATGAGACAAAACTAAGCAAAATACATTGTTTCCTAAATATACTATGTGAATTTTGCACACAATGAATTAAGATAAGTGGATAATACTTTAAAAGATAAATTAAATATACTAAGTAACATTAAAACTATTCTCCAACAATTATTCAGACACACTTTAAAGGATTAAATAAAACTGTTTCACTCACATTTATAGAAAAGAGAATAAGTTTCAATTTATAACAAAAGTTACAGCTTGTACAAGCAACATTTTATATAACTTGGAACATTTTAGCAATGTCTCCAAGAAGATTTAAGAATTGCTATCTTTTGAATTTATCATAATAGAAGTAATAAAGTAAGTAATAGTTTAAAAACAATCTTAGAAGAATTCAAATTTAGTAATAACATATAAATTTCTTCTCTCTATTATTAAAAATGAATATAATCTTAGGAGACTCAGCATTAAAAAAAAACAAAGTGTCCATAGTTTGAACTTTTAATAAATTCTTTAAAAAACATTACATGGATGACATTTTAAAACATTAATGAATTTTAAAAGCAGATTTTATTTTATGTGAAATGAAAGGTTAAATTATATTTTTTAGTAAATAATCCTACTCGCAGCATTCGATTAAATTTTCATACACTTACTATTCAACTTGGCTAACAAATAAAAACATTGTATTAATGTTATGATTGTACAGCAAAGAAAGCAATTGAAAAGCATTCGAAATTATTATCATCACGTAGCTTTAATATCTATAAGAATCATTGAGCCAGGCTTATGAACATGCAGAGTTAAAACATATTCTAGTGATTTAAGGGAAAAATAAATAAATATTTATACACTTACCCTTCTAAAATGCAAGATGACAATCGGTAAAATCATTCTCCCGACACAACAATCATGGCGGACTTTTCCCCTTCTGAATTCCCTCGGCGCAGAACTTTCGTTCCCCGCACTCTCGGATTTCAGTCCAGACGGAATTCCAAACATGACGATCCGTTTGGATCGTTTCCTCAGATTTGATGGGTTTTTCCGTCTCGCGTTCCAAAAATCCGTGAAGTGAGTGGCCGCCTTTAAATTAATCTGACTCACTGGTAAAATCGAAATCCCTGTTTAGCACAGTTTAAGGCCCTTTCTCATAAAGTTGCATATTAACTCTGAGACTGAGTAGAAATGTACGGGCACTCAATAAACTAAGTTGAACTTTCGCGTTGGTCTTTATTTGTCTTATCAGCCCAAATATAACAAATTCAGGCTATAACTTAAAAGAAAAAAGGCAACAAGAAAAAATTGTCGACCTCATAAAACAAAAATTTTATAAATAAAATATTCGTATTAAAATTGTGGTAGAATTTTATAAAAGCATCTAAATTTTTATTTCTATTCAAAAATGTCAATGTATAATTAATCTTTCGAAAAAGAATTTTTTGTTCTAATGTGAAAACAAAAGTTCAATAAAGTATTTTTGTTTCAGTTATTTAAGGAATTTTCCTGTATTTTAGCATGTTTTTCTTCTAATTTCTTTAATACAGGCCTGACCCTACTTAAATTTTGAATGTGGAAGACAGCTGACGTCTCGCGTATTTTTATAAAAAATTATTCGCAAGGTATCTTAAGCGTCAGCTGTGGAAAACTAGGAAATATCTTTTAGCAGGTTTGTTGCAGTTTAGCGTTGAAATCAAACACTTTGCGGATATTTTTATATTCTCATTTAAGGGTGCTAAAATACTATATCTAAAAATAGTAATAATGTGAAGTGCATATGTGCTTGTGTTTTGGTACTCTACAGAACAGCGCTTTTTACTTAGAGTTAACTTATTAGGTACAGAGGTAAATTTCCAGAATAAGAGTAAACCTTAATGCATTTTTTAAACTTTTATTTCGAATATTAATAAACTGAAAATTAAGCGAAATTGTGGCGCTTTGTAGTGATATTTTTAGAAACTATTATCGTACAAAAGTGATCTTTTCATCAGTCGAAAAGTCAAATCATTCATTTCCAATTCAACGATACTGGTTTGGTTGTGCAAATTTTTCCTTATTTTGACATTAAAACAAAATTTTTAAACATGATTTACATCAATACTTTTTCTTATTATATTGATATTCAAATCAATTTCCTTGTTTCTATAACTAATTAACATCTTTTTGTAGTTTCTAATAGTTTTGAAGTAATTGTAGTTATTAATTTCAGGAACAGGCAATAATAGAAACATTATATACTTCTAGCCATTTCTATAAAGGTTAGTCTATCAATTGTAGGGTTTTTTCCCCTATCATAACGCGAGGTGTTAAAATATATTATATTATTTCTCTTTTAACTTGGAGTTTTGCTGTGTAATTGTAATGGTTTTTTATATAATTTCCATAAGCGAAGTGTGCTAAGAGAAAATACTGTGATCCTCAAAAATTTTGACCTCTACATTTTTAAAAATTTTTCACGTTTTTCATCTCTCTGTCTGTCCGTGCTCATGTGATTTCCATAAAAACTAACATTTCTAGAATGGATATAATTTGGTACACAATTTTAAAATAAAAATTGTAGATCAGTATCAAATTTTGGACCAAATTGGTCATTGGGTTGATTGTCTGTCGGTCTATAAATTCGTATGCATGTGGACACGATAATCTCGAACGCAATGATTTACATAAATGAAATTTGATATGGGGTCTTCTAACCCTAATTGTAGATCTGTATGGAATTTTGGTTTCAATCGGTTAAAAAATCGGTGATCAAAGTGTATATTCGGTTTTCTTTATCGCACAATGATGCACAAAATTTCCATATTGTGTATTAGCGCCCGCTTGCATAGTGGCTGTTTCCCTTCTCCGAGGGCAATATAGATCCAAGTACTTATGGAGGTCCGGGACTTGCCGAAGCCCCGTGATTTTATTTTTGGTGCAAGGGTTAGTGACATCTTTCTTCGGGAGTATACAACAAAGTTCAGTGGAGATCAACCCCACTAGTCTAATCAGTTGCCTGCATACCTTTATCGAGGCTAAAAAAATATTAAATGCATTTTGTAGTTAGCACAAAGCTTAGATGCTGATTGATTCTACTTATTATCCTTGCATTTGTGTTAAACATGTTTACAGCTCAGGAAACACATTCTTTAGGTGAACTTTACAATTTTCGGTTTCAATTTGAAGCTCAAATATCATTTCATTTTTAATCCATTCTCGTACGTGCATGATTAAAAATTAGTGTATGTTTAAAAAACCCGATTTAATTGAAGATAAATCGTATTTATGAGCCTGGTGCACGTTAAGTCTGAAAGTGGGTCAAACATCCTCTTATTGAAATGTTTCGAGGGTAAACCGTTCAAAATTGATGTACTATACTATATAAGGCCCGCCCCCAAAATGGTACCCGAGTTGCTCCAAAATGGGACGTTTACATGATTAAAACTAAAAGCGTCAGTGGCACGGGGTCAGTAATTTTTATAATTTTTATAGACGGCAGGAATAGAGGAAGTTACTCACTGGTTTTCATCATTCCACAGTGATGAGCTTGATGAACAAAACCAGTGCTATACCAGTGCCATACAAGTAGATCCAAGCAAATGGTTAGGGGACTCACCTGAAACATCACTCTTCTATAAAGAAAAGTTCGAGGACTTCAAAAAAAATCACACTCCGACTCTTCGATCGGAGACAAGGATTATAAGTCAAAGACCTGCGGAATAGGATATTTCATTGGCCACAGAATAAGCGATGAAATTTAATTAGTGTTGCAAATATTGACATAGCTGGTTATAAGAGTATTTGGCATAAAAAGCAAAAGGATTATGTATGATAGTAAAGGTACAGTCGCGGAAAAAAGGATCCACCCAGGATTATTTTGCACACGTTCATTGTGCACTGAAAAAAAAATACAGATCTTAAGGAAATATCGTATACTAAAAGATTATATGGTTAAAAGCTTGTAAAAGGTCATCTAAATAATTTAAAATTTCACTAACTTCAAAATTTTCAATAGAATTACCCATTTTTGATGTCATGAAAAAATATCTCAAGAAATAAATTTTGGTTAATATGCCATAAATAGATTGGAATGTATTCGACATTTTGTGTTCTAAATATAAAAGGGGTCATCTTCACATTTAGATAAAGAAGTTCTCTGCTTGCGTTTAAATGTCGGGAATAGCACTTTAAATGCTATTCTCAAAGAAATGGTCTACATTTTACAATCGATAAAACTTCATGCGTAAAAAAGTTCGGTTGAACATAACTTTTTTCCACAAAATTTCATTTCGTCCTGCAAAAATTATGATGTCCAATAGCTTTGAAAGTTTTGTATAAATTTCACTTTCGCCTGAATAAGTTTTGATCACAAAGTTTTAAAATTTTAATAATGCATAAGTATTTACATAGGCCTTTCTGCATGAGTGGAAGTAATCGAAAAAAGAGAATATTTGTTTTAATGAAATGTTAGTATGAGTATTAAAATTAATAATTGGTTGAGATTTATTCTGTAACTCACTTTTTCCCATTTATTGTCTAGTTCTTTTTGTAAATCTATAGGGTATTCTTTTTATATTAATGATTTTAGTAAAATGCACCACTTTAATTAATTAAGCTTTAAATTATATTTTAAAAAGTTAAAAGTTTATATAAAAGTTAATTTTTTTTGAAAAAAGTGGTGAGATATTTATTTTTAATAATGAAAGCGTTTTATAAATGTATCGTTTTACAGTAAAATTGGAAATTCTAATGTAACTTTAAAACTATTATTACGAATAAGCTAAAATTTAGCATAGGACTATATATTAGCCTTCTGCATCAATTACTGTTAAAACTTTTAAGTGTTGCGATTCAAAAAATTTTAAGTACCAGATTTGATAAAATATTCCGTGCACTCAAAATTATCGGAAAATTAAAATTAAAAGTGTAGAAATTGTAGAATACTTCAAAATATCACAGCAAAAAAATTCTATGCCAATAACTTTATTATTTCTCAAGATATCAATAAAAATTAAAAATTTTAATTTAACATTAGAAACTCAAAATTTCATTTGCTTATAATTTCGAAAAGAATGCAACTGTAAGACCAAATTTGGTATACTAGCATAAATTTTGATGGAGTTTTGAAATCTATCAAGAAAAATGCATGTTGCCATTAGATTTTTTCATGTTAGTGCAATTTTAAATATTTAGATGACCCCTTTTGAAGCTTTTAATCATAGAATCTTTTATTATTCGCTATTTCATGAAGATCGGTACTTTTTATTTCAGTGGACAATGAACGGCTACGGAATAATGATAGGTGGCTCTTTTTTTTAACACGAATGAACAATTTTGTAGATAAAATATGGGCGAAAATTTATTTATCTAGATAGTTAATTTTTGAGTTATTGCATTCAGATGCACTCGGGCCCCACAGACGGAGAGATTTCCTATGTTCGGTCAAAGTTGGATATAAATTTAGTATAAAGAAAACATGCCAAATTTCAACCTTCTAGCTCGAACCGTTTTTCAGTTACCGTGTTAACAGACAGGCAAACATAATTTTAAAAATATATTTTCCGGAATCAAGAAGGACTATACCTTGGAGATTCATTAAAATCACGATATCGAATTTTTTGATGATACATTATACTTCCCTTGCGAGGAATTAGAAATCCTGTTAAATTTCTCAAGTTTGTGAATGCCACGACAAAATACAAGTAATTGAATGTAACAGAAAAACTTCTCATAAAAATGAGCTGAAATTTGGCATGATCGTTTAAAATTAATTGCATTGATTTCTGTCAAAATTCAGCTGTATTGCTATTCGAAATTAATATTGCTAAATTATGTGCTAAAAACTACTTTTGAATGAAATGCATATATGGAAAATGTACCGAATTTTATATATTTCTACAACAAAATTTCAACTCAATAAGCATATTATTTCTTAAGATAGGAATATAATTCCATACTGTTACAAAAGTCGTCCTGTGAGTGTACTGAGAAAGCAGTCCAACAAGGAGGATAATGGAGAATGACGCTTTATTCACGAATTATCCTGAAAACACAAAGCACAGGTGACAAGAAAAATAAAACGAAACAAAAACAGACAAGCTAATCGCTAGTAATACAAAAACCCCAGTTTTTTCAAGAATGCTCAGTTCACCAACTCGCATTGGAGACTAAACACCAAACTGATTCTCTCTCTCTCTCGATCCTTCCGGTATTTAAAGCTTTTACAACAGGGAGTGACGTCACATTTATTCATCTAAGACTCACAGTGGCCCGGCTTACCGTAAAGGATGTAAAGCTGAAAATAGGCCGCTGGAAGAATAAAAAATAATAATAAATGACACTAATGTTACTGAAAAAATCTTAAATATTAAAACATTAAAATATTAAAATAGTAGAATATTAAAACAAACAATTAAAGCATCAAGGGCACCAAAACGTCAAAAGGTAATAACACAAAAGAAAATACACGCACAACACGAGACCCGTAGACTCAGAGCAGAGAAATCTATACCTCATTGCACGTATCAGATCTGGTCGAAAAATATTAAAATTCTTAATATATTAAAGTCACTTATTATGTTAAATTAATGTTAAAAAATTAAATTAATTAATTAATTAAAAAATTAATGTTAAATACTAAAATTTACAAATTAAAAGCACAAGGTACAACTTCTCACGAAGACTGTCCAATAATAATGGAAAGTAGACAGACAACAGCAATCCTTGTAAAAAAGTAAACTAAAATATGTAAAATATTTTTAATAAAATAACTTAAATATTAAGATGGCAACCCCAGAGATTGAAGCCCCAGAGACTAAATCACCAAGGATAAAAACGTGTAAATGATATTGTTAAAACCCTAAGTGGCATAAAAGGCATTGTTATTAAGATAAAATAGACCAGGAATCGACCAAATTAAGAACATGTAAAAGGGCTAAGAAGAATAAAATTGTATGAAGAAAAGATTGTAATGTGTAAAATGCATAAACGAGGTGCCAACAAAATGAAAGAACAGAATAACCACTACTCCAACCGACACAGGTCAGAAATTTTTCGGGGTATTAAAATATGAACAATTTAATCAAAAAATCAATTGAAGTAAATCTCAATTCACCCTGTTAAAATTTTTTTAAAACACAACCAAGATGTTTAAAAAATTTAACCATAAAAGAACCACAGTAAAAAATGTCAATCAAGAATTCATTCCTCTCTCGTGAGGACTTTACAAATATTTTCTCTAATAGTGAAGGCGACTGTCATTTTTTAATGGCTATTTTATTGTTTAATAGAATCTTAAACCATTCAATTTTATTTCTTTCTGATGAAATTTTGAGGTGGTATTCCCTAGTGAATGTGCAATGAAAAATGTTATGATCTGCGTCACCCACTAGGCCACAATTAAAGTTAGGAGTAGTTAGCAGATGAAATGGGAAAGGAATGGGGAAAGGGAATGGACCGTGTCCACCTAAAAATAGATTAAAATTTTATTTGTTATTAAAACTATTTATTCCACTCGTTAAGAATATATTGGTTTATTTTGGATTTTATGTAGGAATAGGGGGCTGGAAGTTCTAATTGCTGACACTCTGTTGTAGCTAATTTGACTTGGCGGTCGCCCTGCTCATTGTCCGAATTACAAATATGAGCTCTCACCCAGGTCACGTTAACCAACAGCCTTGCATTGTATATATTTTTCTTAATGGATTTGACGAATTCAGATCTGGGCTTTGCGCTTTTGATGGCCTGTATAGATGACTGACTGTCTGTAAAAATATTGATCCTAGTATTATGGTCAAGATCCTAGTTGGTCGCGAATCATGACGTCACATGAAAATCTGTGAAAAAATTTAAATCTCAGTTTTTTTACGAGTTAGGTCAATTATTCTTGAAGATTCGAGAATCTTTTTTGGTCGTCAAGTGATCATCAAGATTGACAAAAGTATGTGAAATTACTTCAAATATGCAATTTTTAGTTCTCACCCTCAACATAATCTCCATACACCTTGTTTCCGATGAATTGCAACATATAGATGTATATGCATAAGAAAAAAGTTATTTAGGTCTAAAAAATATATCGGCTTCATTTATTTTCTTTGTTTATTGCAAGGCAATGCAAAACTTATCTCCAAAATTACAATATTATTTGTTACTCAAGAACGAATGGCAAGAATGTAGAAAATAACAGAAAACTTAACAGACCTTTAAAGAACCTTCGGCATCTAAAGTGGGTTCCGAGCAAATTTTTTAAACTTAAAAAAACATCAGCAGCTCCATTTTCAATAAAGCGGTTCACTAGTAGCAACGTTTTTCATGGAATGTTAGGAATCTAGGTTCTTTCAAAATTGCAAAGTAAGTTCTCACTTCAAACGCGAATTGCATCGCGATGAAGAATTTGAAGCCATATTTTCCAACCTCGTCAGTCGAAATAAATCCGCGATCCAAACTGTCAAAATTCGAAACGTAGAACTCCAAACGAGGTTTTATTCAAATTCAATGAAAGCGACCAAGCAAATCGTAGATAGCACGTACCTGACGTATAAAATAGAGGCTCTGAAGCTCAAAACACAAATATAATTATGCCTGCGCGAGCGAGACAAGAATATAAACATCCCTGCGCAACCAGAACAAATGTTCTCACGTCGCTAATACGTCTTCCGCTTGGCGGCAATGAATTGGCGATCCAAAGTGGAGAGAAACGGATTTGTACCTTAAACTTTACTTTAACCTATAAAATAAAAAAAAAATTAACTACTGCACTAACTACTCATCACTAAAGCACAACACTAAACATAACATGAAGCGTTCTAATGCGATTTTCGTAAGTTCATATAACACACACTTGTAAAAAATACATTACTCATTACCAATTCTCAAAATTCAGGCATAGTGTCAATTTATGCAAATATTCGGATTTCATTCGTACTTAAGGCGCACAACGAAGTTTCTCAAGAATTTTACAGCATAATGCGAACAATTTCTTTATCCGTTTAACAAGGGTCGACTGGTCACGTGAACACACACTTGTAAACAATACATTACTCATTACCAATTCTCAAAATTCAGGCATAGTGCCAATTTATGCAAATATGCGGATTTCATTCGTACTTAAGGCGCACATCGAACTGCGCAGTTGCTCAAGCATTTTGCAGCATAATGCGCACAATTTCTATATCCGTTTAACAAAGGTCGGCTGGCCACGTGGTCTGCCCATACAAATAGTACTTCTATGGGCCTGCCTTGCCTGTGTCAGCTGGGAGTCTTGCGGATATGTAGGACTACTATACCAAGGATATTGAAGAACAGTTTCACGCGACAGTTCGTCAAAGACAGAGGCAGTGTTTGCATTCAAGTACCACAAACATGTTTTGATTTTTAAAAATAAAAGTGGCAATAAAGATTTATTTTTCATGTGAAGCTTAGGTTTAAGTAAGGTCTGTTTGTGAATATCGTATAAAATTTTGCTCATGCATGAGAATGAGTTTCTGGCATCCTCTGCGAAGAATATGATACTATTTAGATTAAGGGAACCATTCTACACGCTTTTTAGTGCGAAGTTGAAACGTTTTAGAAAATCGAGCGCTCCGAAGACTATGAAATACGGCAGGTCATCCTATTCATAATACAGGGTGTTCATTAATTATTGTCGGGGTTTCCGTACCTCATAACTTTCGAATAAAAAATATTACGCAAAAATCGATTACGTATTCGTAAATTACAACTCAAAGAATTTTATTAATGATATTAAAAAGATTAATGAATTTGCACATGGCTGCCCTTCGTGGCTCGTAACACATCGAGACGAAATTCGATTTCCCTCCAAGTGTTCTCCAGCATTTGTGGGGTAACATTTTGGATCGCAGTAACAATTCTGCGCTTCAATTCATCAAGGGAGGGCACAGGGGTCTTGTACACAATGTTCTTGACAAACCCCCAAACCAAATTTAGTTTCGAAAAACCACAATACACACATTGCTTTTTCTTGCACGGTCGCCATTTTTATTTATGACGTCATAATTACCCAGACTGCAAATGCGCTAAGATCGCATTGTTGGCACGTAAAATTCTTTGAGTTGTAATTTACGAATACGTAATCGGTTTTTGCGTAATATTTTTTATTCGAAAGTTATGAGGTACGGAAACCCCGACAATAATTAATGAACACCCTGTATAAGAAACAAGATGGCTGTGGATATCTATCGCTATATATATACGAAGTATACGATGACAAGGCAATTAGAGACAGTAAAGTGAGAAAATGCACGAAATCGTTCAACGAAGGTCATGGGTGAACCATGGGTCTTCCTTAGTCAAAACAACAATCAATGGGGTGGCGGCGCAGATCATTTCCTGTCAAAGTGAAACCGAAACCGAACCTTTTCAAAGCACAAAATCATGGTAACTGTGTTCGGTTATTGGACTTTTTGCCACATGGTACAACAATTAGCTCGGTTTCCAACTGTGAGACCAAAAGAAAACTTCGAGGAGATTTCCATAACGGCGTGAATTGATGTCTGACTGTGTCATTCTGCTTCGTGGCAATGCAAAGCCGCATGTGTGGGCTCGAGCTCAAAATCTAATAAATCTTTCAGCTGAGAGTAATTTCATGATCCTCCATACAATCTAGGAAATCCATACAGCCTAGAATTTACAATCTCTTTCACATTCTGAAAAATTTCCTGAGTATTAGGCGTTAAGACAATGATGAAGAAGTGAAAAGGGTTGTGAATATTTGACAGTAAGAGTTCAGTGACTCCGTAGAGTTCACTGAGGATTTATCTTACACATGACAAAATTCATGTTAAATGCATAACCTAATGATGTTTTGCATTCTGAAATTAATTTCGTTGATGTTTATAATTTATAATTTAATTATAGTAAGGGCAGATTAACTTCCGGATTTTTCAGTGTTTTTTTAAAGAAACCTAGATTTCAAAACAAACTTCAACAAATGCCAAAAAAAGGAAAAATGGCGCTTTTCTTCTTATAAAAATATTGAGTAAAAATGCGACAATTATAAATAGAAATCATTTCGTCTGAATGACAGCATATTACAGTGCATGCCACTTATATTCTTATATTTATCATAGATGTAACGATTCGGTTGTACTGATAAAAATAGCGTGAACGGATCTCCCGTATTTAAACACACAGAAAATGTGCCGGTTCTAGTGATCAACAGAACAGAACGCCGTCTCTTACCCCAGTGCCCGTGACCAGACCGGTCACTGAACGGTTTGATGGGCAAGACACGGGAATTTTATTTAAGAAAAAGAAAAACAAAATAAGCAAAAGAAAGAAATATTTACACTATGTACAGCACAGGCATTTTCACTTTTACACTATTAGTTCGTAAAAGTCTTCTTTTCTTTGGATGTTGATATACCTTTCTTTTTTGAAGGGGAGGGGAATATCCAATAATTGAGCTTTTTAGTTCAGCTCGCTGTAAAGTTGAAGGCTAGGGAGGCCGGAAAAGACCTCTGTTTTCGTTTATGAATTTGAAAATCCCACGAATTTCATGCCTGGAGACGAGGTTATTGGCGACTCTTTTCAGCAATTCTTGTTCGAAGTTTGGCGCTGGCTTCCTCATATGCCAAGACACTGTGTGAATACACTCCGTGGCATAGTGAAGTGCCGTGCCAATGCCACTACAACTGCAATAATCGCTGTTCTAGTGATCAACAATACGCTTTTAGTGATCGGTTTCGATAAGATGACGCTAAAGAACATGAGGACAGTGACAATTAAGAGGGGTCGGACGAGAAAGCATCATCAGCCCAAGAAACGTTTGCAAGGCCTTCATACTTTAAGATCATTTCAGTATCGTGCTGAATCTTTTGATGAGAAGTATTCGTATGAAAGGTTTCAACCAATGAATTCCTGACAAAAATTCAAGTTACGCTCGTTAAATTTATAAGAAAGCTTAAAGGAAATTAAATGTACATGGATTTTTTTTAGTTGTGTACATTATGCCGTTTTTCATTTTCTGATTAATGCAAATAAGTTCTAAGCAACAATGGTGAGTGGTCCATTTTTTATTATTCTTGTTTACCTGTAGATTTGTACTATTTCTAAGGTATTTTTAATAACTGACCATTTGGATGTAGTAATCACCTTAGAATTGACCCAAAATGATCACTATAAGCGGGGTTCCCTGTAGTAAAATTACAAAATTGCAAACCCACAGAATATATAGTAGGAAGAATAATTCCTATTTTTCATTAAATTCTTGCCTTCTGTGAGTGTCTTCTATGAGCTGTCGAGGAAAAATTCATACTTTCCGTAAGAACAGTGGTCAGATTTAAAAGTAGCTTTTATTAATAAACAAAAGAAATTTGAAAGCTTTTTTTTTTTTACTTTTTATTTTTTCACCACCACGGATTGGAGATGCTGAAACAGTGATATTTTTATGAATAATTCGCGCCAAAGATTGAAACTCCATGCATTATGCTGTTATTTTTATACAATCTTATATATGAAAGACATTGAAAATGTTGTTTGGTATAGGAAATGAATGAACAACATGCATTTCAATTCCAAATATTAAAAAAAATGTTGTCATCCTGAAATTCTTGAATACCCGTAGGTGTATGATTTGGGAGATAACTCAGAAAATTTTATATAACCGAAAAACTCTTTTTAGGAATGAGCTGAAATTTTGCATGGCCGCATAAAATTTAATGCATTAACTTTTGTCAAAATTGGTCGCATTGATTTCTGTCTAAATTTTAAATGGAAAACCTCATTTTTGTCACAAAATTTCAAAACTATATCAACAGCTATCCAAGAATTCAAATTTTCTAAAAAAGTATTTTAAAAATAAATTATTAAAAAAATTTTAATTAAAAAAATTTTTAAAAATTAAATTTGCTAAATTATATGCTGAAAACTACTTTTTAATGAAAAGTGTGTGTGGAAAATGTGTAGAACACTTTATATTTCCATTACAAAAAGATTTAAGGTCTATAAAATATTTCTCACGATAGGAATAAAAGTGTAGAATTTCATTTTAACATTACACAAAAGGTATGAGTTGTCATGGTTTCGAAACGAATAGACCGATTTTATAACTCTATTTCTGGGATAACTTTAGATATAGTTTTGAAATTTGATGAAGAAAATAATTATTGCCATTGGAAATTTGTTCTTATTTCCATGTGTAGAAGAAATTTTTAAAGTTTTAGACAAAAAGACCTTAGGAGTACATTAATTACTTTCAAATGATGCCTGTTATATGATTATACAATGAACAATTCTAGAATACAGCTCGTTGTTATTTTTTTTCGAGACTTTACTAAGCATTCTAAGGAATAATGTATGTGTGTTATAGAGCAATATTATTCCTAATGATGAATATTTCAGCTGTAGTGTGTCGAAAGTAAATATATTTTATATGAAAAAACTAAAGTTAACTTTAATAAATGGTTAATTGCACATTTTCTTTCTATCAAGAGACAGTTTTGAAATTTTTTCTCACATTTGCTCAATATACTTGCTCTAATATCGAAGTATCAGCTCGATTTTTAAACTATAGCAATGCTTTCGAACTGAAGTCGATAGTCGTTCGAAAAACACATATACTTAGCTAAAATATAAAAAAAATGTTGCAAAATACATTATAAACATAATAAAAATTTTTGGTTGAAAAAAGGTTTGGTTTGATCAAAGGTTGAAATGCGCACTATCTGGTTACTCGCGCGCGGTACGACTTAGTTTGTTCAGTGTAGGCAAGGCCATTGGGCGCTTACCTTCTGTGCTGCCCGTTCAGCGACTCTACAATCGCAAACCCCTTTCCGAACACACAACCTCGGAATAAGACTCACAAATTTCAACCCTTCCACACAGAGAAGAAGAATCAGAGGTCTCACTCCCATAGAACCTAATGGCAACTTTTTTAACCCTCCGAGCGGCGCAAATGTCTTTTTACGTTTTTCATGTTCAGTTCAAAAGCATATAGCTCATATTTATATTTTCTTAAACAATCATGGATGAAGTATTCTTAAGATTTCTGGGAAATAATTAAATACAAAAAATATCGATTCATTTACATTATAAGCTAAGTTAAGAATATCTAATTTTTGTTGGTACATTGTTAATTTGTCAGCCAAAATCGTGTAATTTTAAAATTACGTTTTCTTCTCACTAAACTCACCTATTCTTTAATACAGAAATTAAGAATAAATATGGAACATTAAAAAAATTATTCGTAGTGTACCAATAATTTAAAACATATGGGTGTATAATTTAAGAAGTATAAAGTATTTTTCAGGTTACTAAATTTCATTTATTCTTCATCATAATTTTTATATTATATCATATATTTAAAAAAAAACTGCAGGGAATTAATTTTTGTTGCTACTTTGTAATACTATGCTACTTATTTTAGAATATTTAAAAGTTTAAACAATAAATTTACATTAAATCTCTTGAAGACACAAAAATTGATAAATGAAATTTTCATAACGAAAATTTATTTGTGATTTTTATAACTCTGCGGGAAATTCATTTTTTAAAATTATGTTAATATTATACTATTTCTTTTAGAATATATTACAACTTCACCAATAAATTAATTGCATTCATTATTAATCCAGATACAAAAATTGATAAAATGCAATTTCCATACAATAAAATTCATTTTTGAAGTTTATTTTTCTAACCCTAACAACAAATTGCCTTGCTAAGTTGATATAATAAATGTTTAGTACTCAAAATAATGTAAATTTTTTTTATTAGAAAACATTGCAACTGCATAACATTTCTAACAAACATCGACTAGAAACCAGAATGATTTGTTGTGTATAGTTTAAAATCATTCAATATAAGAGAGTGTAATAAAATAAACCAAGAGTTGAGCATAATTGAATGACCTCTGTACATAGGGTGGCCCTAGGTCACTGTTTTAAACTCCTGACACACTACTTTGATACTGTCTAGCATAGTAAAAATTATATTGTGAAATTATAATTTTTGCCTAAACAGTTTAAACAGATTTTCCCTTTATTGGAATAAAATTTGCAAGCTTATCTATAAGAAAATCATCAAGAATTTAAAGCTTAAAACATATTTCAACTTTTTCTGAACTTGCGTTGTATTTCAGATTATTATTCATCATTTTGGTATGTTTAATCATCATTTACTAAAAAAAGAAGAAATTTTAAAAAACTTATGCCTCCTCTTTGTATTCTGGATTAGAAATAATAAATACATATTAACTTTAATTAAAACAATGAAAATAAGTTAAGCAAATAAGTTAAAATCAGACAGAAACCATCCATGCAAAATGATGAAATATTGTGGCAAATAAGTGTTGGCCATTTTAACAATATCATATTCTTTTAAATATATAAAAAACGGTATGTTTATTTAATTTATTAACCTCATGTATCAGTGACTTTTTACAGTTTATACATTCAAGAGATAATAAATTTTTTACAGCACAATAAACTCAAATATAAGATCAAACTTTTCATTTGAATGGTATTCAGGGATAAACTCAAATATAAGATCAAACTTTTCATTTGAATGGTATTCAGGGTAGTTAGTGTGTAAAGTTATCCATATTTCATTTGTTGAATTGCACCAAGCAATGATTTATTTAATGTAAACAATCACTTGATCAGTTTTGAACTAAGAGTTTATATAACTGCTGAGTATAAGTGGTTAACTAGATCATCTTATCAAATTTGTAATTGTAAATTCATAATATATTTTATTAAAGAAGATTCAACACGGAGGGTATCTAGGATTTAAATCATTCTTCTGCAGCCATCCTGTAGACAGACCAGCTTCAACGACTGAGTTCCTGAAAGAACAAGCAAATTTCTAGTAGACTCCCATTTATATGAAACAAACCAATTTCTTTTTGTAAAAGACACCACCTCATTGTCATGCATAAATATTAGCATAGAAATATTCAACCGAGAGGGCTTCTAATCAATAATTAGTAATTGGAAATCTAAGGAAGGTAATTCACAAGTAACTTTCTTATGTCAAGATGTGTTAATTAAAACAGATAAAATATTTTGATACCCTTAATAAAATAGTATTACATCATATATTTATTAGATAAACTTCCTTTATTTAATTAATAGAAATGAGCATGAATAGTTTAATTTTTATTTCGAAAATTCTAAATATTAGTCACATTTAAAAATAGTAATAAAAACAAAGACTTAAAATGCAATATAGCCTTAACCAGACTACAGATATTCTTAATCGATTCCTTATTCAATTGCATTTCATAACAGCCCATTTTTAACATAAAATACACATATAAAAATTACTTTGCATTTTTGAGCACAAATAACAATTTTCATACTGTAAAATTTCATATCACAAAGTAAACTCCTCAAAAATAATATAAACTAAAAATGTTATAAAACTTTATCTGCAATATAGTACATATATTACTACATACATAATTTGTAATATACAGCGGTATTTCTATTGTCATAGAATCTCAATATAATTAATTTTAGAGATAAAAGAATTATAGCTTAGAAATTATTATAGCAGTTAACAATAAATATTTGGACAGTAATAAGCAAAGGATCGATATCTTTCGAGTTATTTTCTATTCCATGCCATATTATTCAGCAATAAAAATAGAAAAATTGACAAGGTATATTGCATGCGCACTCAGTATTATTCCATAAAGATGAGCAGTTTAAAAGTCTACTGCAATTGCACGAAAAAAACAAAACTTCATTACTTTATATATTAAAGCGAAAATAAATATTTCCAATTCATTTATTCATGCAAATTGCTTTTCATAAAAGTCAGAAACACCTATTAAACCTACCTGTTCTTATGAAGAGGATCATCATATACAAAGGTACACAACATGGCGCCGATTTCGGAATTTTCCATTTGATAATGCGGGAATCGACGTGACTAGTTCTCTCAGTTCGCGTGTGGGGGCGCTTCTTTGTGCCCTTACATTGTCATTAAAACATGCATGTTCACAGTAACGAACACGCTTAACATAGAGATTTTTTTAAATTGCCTCAGACTCCTTAATTAAGACAAGCAGATATGCTTATATATAGAGTAATAACTTTTTATAAAAAGTGGTAACCATAGAATTCCCTTTCCTATTCAAGGTTCTTCAAAAGTTTTCTTTTTCAAAGATATATAATCGTTAATTAAAGCGATACTTTCTAGTATCACCTGGATATATCACGAACCATTTACTTATTATCTTAAAGGTTTTAACATCTTTCATTCACTGCTCTGCACCTGTGAGAAAAATAAAAGCCGGATATTATTACGTATTTACAGCGCCCGCACGAATAAATTTCATCCTAATAAATCTACAGATAATCTTAAAAGATAATGGTTCAAGAATGAAATCTTTTATAAAAATGGGAGTTTTAAAATATGGAAAATGTTTAAAAGCAGTGATTTCATACAGGACCGGCCTTCTCAATAAAGGGGTTCCGACTGCAAAAAATCTTTGGGCACCCCGAAATATTTTCTCAAAGATGGAAATAGAAGGATTCAAAATAAATATTAAACCTATTAGATGAAAAATGTTATTATTTAAATATGTGATTTTTTTTGTTTGATAATACATTTATCGTATTTGAAAAATTGCTATTTATAGTAGTTTCTTTTTTAATGCTTAATTATTCCATTTTCCAACTGTATGGTATTTCCCACACCCACGATATTGTAATAATTCCAGTGGCGAATTTTTTCATTATGAGGCTACAGGCACCGCAATGTTCTAGGGTCTCTCCCCCTCCCAATGTCGTAAATTCGCTGTCGGATTTACACCTCCATGTATATCAAACAATCTTGAGGCCCGTGGGTTTTGAAGACACGAGGCGAGTCTGTGACCTGTGCGAAAAATCGCCACTGAATAATTGAGCATGTTCGATCTCAAGTGTGAAGGTCGTTTTGTTAAAGGAAGCCAATTAACATCGAAACCGGTCATCATGGATAACAAGAATAACCATCTGTAAAAGTCATCAGAAGGGGTCAGGGCCGGATTTATACAGCTCTACTCCCTAGGCCGAAGCGCTTAATTCTGCGCTCTCTCCCCTGGTGCAACTATAGGTAGACAACGCAAAAGTGCCACAAATTTATTTAATGTTTATCGATGTGCTTATAAACAGTATTTTATATGTTCTTTTCAAAATAATTCTGAAATATGTAAATATATTATTGTAATTTCTTTTATATTTGAGCCCTCCGATAGTAGTGCCATCGGCCATAGCCTAGGTTGGTCCTATGGGAAATCTGGCAGTACAGAAGGTGCACACTTTCGATTTTCGTCGCAGAAGTAATTTGAGACACAAGCAATAAACACCTTGAGTTGTATTGAATATATGTAGACAGACAGTCCCCACGTACCTCCCTCTGAAGCTGTCGCTAGTCTGAAACATTTTCGTGTGAAGTGTAAACTTTGTCGGAGAAGCGACACTCTCAACGGAAGGCATGTGGGGACTGTCTAACTGTTCTCAATAGAACTTGAGTCGTTTATTGCTTCTCCGATATTTATACCGCAAATGACTTCTGCGAAACAAATCGCAAGTGTGTACTGGGCCTAAGTTTTCGTAACATGGTCTAGTCCGTCCGGATTTATGTTTCGACTTTGAAAAAGACATAACTGCTACTGATATTTAAGAGTGGAGCCATCTTAACGTACATGAAATAATGTTATAGACTCACCACTTTCGCGAAAGCCACTATACTAACTCGGTTTTATATAATTATTGAACACGTCGGCCCACTCACCAAGAGTGTTTTAAAATTCGACAGAAAACTTTTCGATTGTGAAAAGAAAAGTGAGCGTTTAGCTCTTGATGATCTCGTGGACCCTCTCGGGTCGTAGGGCCCGGGTGCATTGCACCACCCAGATGGCCGGCCAGATATCATACACAAAATAGGTAAGCTTTAAGCCATTTATTCAGGAAGGCACGGAGTGGCTTGTGTATATGCAAAATAGGGGAAACTAAGGATACATAACCCTAGTTTTAATTTTCATATATTTCTCGAATATTTTGATCGTTAGCATCATAAAAGTATTTGTTTTTAGGAATGAGAAACATATTTAAGCTAATTTGACATCTCATTTAATCATAAAATAAATATCTTTTATGTAATCATTTAGTGTCAAGTATCCCTAACTCTACATGTGCGCCAGAATGTGGGGTTGTGAAACAAAAGTGGGAGGGGCGGGACAGGGATACTTTGTCAGTGAATTAACTAGCATACGTAATGGACCACTCGATGAACTTTCTTTAATAAGGTTAATTCTTAGACAATGAAAAGAATATAAACAAAGATAGGCTATTTAATATACAGGGTGTCGCGAAAAGTAGTTTACAAACTTTAAAGAAAGGCCAGGCATACAAAAACACGTAGATATATGTGCGACACACATATGCGTCAGAATTTGGGGTTGGGAAAATAAAGAGGGAGCGGAGAGACAGGGAGTAATGATGTCAATGAATAACTCAAATAAAAGGATATGCAATGTGGTGAGTCATGTTGTCGGAATCATTAATAAATCGATGCATCTGGTAAACTGATTTATTTTATTGATCAAAATTTGAAATAAAAATAATATTTATATTCGCAAGCACGATATGCGTGCTAGAGCAAAATTCGCCTTTTCTGATTGTTGCCATTCATATCAATAGTGCTCACTTCAGATACACCAGCTATAATGTGCAACACAGATTTAATGGAATATAAATTTTACATTCGCACAACAACCGGATTGCATGAATGACAACTTGAAAAGCGTGTATTGGTACATATGGCAAGTTCTTTAAACATATACTTTAAGTACTCTAAAGGTTCGTTGTTTATGCTCCGTCCAATTTGCGATTATCGTATCTTTCATGCTGTTTGCTGCTTGTAATGCATCGTTTGATGAGAACCGCATCTAGGGAAAAAATTATTCGTTTAATTAATTTTTGTTTTCATTAACCGAGAAAAGTGAGGTTCTATTTTAACTGAATTGTTTGGCATTTCGTCTGATTCTCTGAAAATTTGTTTGCTACACAGTCACGACCATACGCGTTGCTCTATTTTCTTTGAATTTCGTATGAATGTTCTTTGATGGCATTAGAAACGACGGAGGAATTTTTGATTTTTGATTCTGTTTGAATATGAGGGCCGTTTTAATGGTTTTAGTGCTTAGAGAGTTTGGCACGATTGCACATTTGGTAATGGCGAGACATTTTATTGTAATTTTGTTAATGCTGATAAAAGCAGACATTTTATTGTAATTTTGTTAATACTGATAAAAGCAGACATTTAATTGTAATTTT
>BGPR01015398.1:26612-36767 GCA_013235015.1 Araneus ventricosus
TGTAATTTTGTTAATACTGATAAAAGCAGACATTTAATTGTAATTTTATGAGTACTGATAAAAACAGACTTCTTTAAACAATTCGCATTCGGAACAAAAAATAGTTTAAACTGAAGTTATAAAGACCATTTTTTTCCCGAGAACGTCAGATCTACTGTTCACTAGTGTAAGTATTTCTATAAACAAATTTTTAAAAATGAAAATTCTCAAATGCAAATTGTTAATGATTAGAACTAATTTTACTGATATCCAGGCTTATTTCAAAAAGTTTATGTTTAAACATTTGCCTTCTTTTTTTTGTAATTTAAAAATATACTCTCATCAACATTATACTGCTCTTACGTTTAAATTATACCCTCCTTGATATTATTTGAAAATCCAAATCTACAAGACAAAAAAAAGTACAAACTTCCTTTTCAAATTTATTTTTATTTAAAAGCTGATTGAAAGCAATGGCATGATCAATATATTGATGACAAAATTTAATAACTTGATTTTTTTATATTCAGAATTTTATGAGCTTAATTGTTAGTTAAATTGTAATTTCGATATTTAAATGCCTGAATTTCTTCAAAAATTTATATTTCTTTATTCAGCTTTATAATAACCACTAATCTAAATTCTGTGAGAGCTTTAAAAAGTTTGATGAATGCTACAATTTCTTTCAATGTCAGATTACTGTTACCTCTTTATTTACAACAACATCTTTTCTTTTTTTGTGCGTGCCTTTTAGAGGTTTAGGACAGGAAAACAATTTAACGTAAAGGATTTTGTTGTGTTTCTCAAGGTATGATTTTAAAACATATACAGGGCGTTGCAAAAATATCTGGCATAAAAGAAAGGGTAGATCAGGCATATGATAAGCATCCCAAATCACCCCTTGGAACATGGGTGCGCAAACTAGCATCTAGAGGCAACAGATGGCATTTAAAATAATACAGCACTTGCCACAATTACCGACACTTTTTGAAATTTGCACATTTTTTCAATTATCTCCTCAAACTTCGACCATATAAAGAATAGTTTTTAACTCACAATTTACATTGAAGATTCAGTCTCGAGGGCATTTTGGGGACAGACCAGAAATTGATGATGTCGAAAAGGGATTTTGGCTCATCCCATTTCACAGAAATTTGATAATGGTTTGCAACTTTCGTCAATTATTTTGTGTGTTATGCGCAATATTTACACGCATATTCTTAAAAATAGTTGAAATATTCGAGAAGATATAAAGGTTTCTTTTTAAAGAAATTAATGTAGTAAGAACTAATTTCAAACACCAACACTCATTTTCGCCGCCATATTTCAAAATTACATCAAAAGTTAGAGATAGAAATCAAATTCAAAAACTATTACTATACGTTTCGAAATTATAAACTATCAAAACTTTCTTTCTCTAATGTTATAATAAAATTATGGACTTCTATTCTATCTTATGAAATAATATAGTTTTTTACCTGAAATCTTTTCTTATGATAATAGAAAGTATTTTACACTTTTTCCCCATATAGTACTATTCGTACAATTTTTTTTACCATGTGATGTAATTTATCTAAATTAATATTTAAAAATTTTTAAATAGTATGACAGCTAAATTTTCACAAAAACCATCCAAGTTAGAAATAAATCAGTGAAATCAATTTAATGCGAAAATGCAAAATTTCTCCTCTTTCCTAATAGTAGTTTTTCATTTATATAAATTTTTGCATTACCTCTAAAACGATGCATGTAGGAGGCATTTACAAATTTGAAAATGTAACAGCTTTTTGTTTGGTATTGGAATGCAATTAGGTCAATCATTTCTTGTGCTATACATTATTTTTTACGTCGTTGTTATAGAAAAAATTTATTTAAACAGAAATGCATAATACATACAGTAAGATGTTTTGATGCTAACTGAATTATATATAAAAAAAATCGTTGTTTAAAATTTTTTTTCCGTAGAAATAAAAATATCAAAACAAAGTAGAAAAAAAGCTTCCAAATGCATTGCATTTTATTATGTAATAGTCTCTACCTTTAAATATGGCAATGAGTCACAATCCTTTCGGCAAGTATGAATTTTTGCCCTTCGGCTCATGAAAGTCAGTCACAGAGTGCAAGAATTGATTGAAGAATGCGATTTATATTTCCTGCTAAAAACTCTATAGGATACTACTATGTGATTTTAAGAACATGATAGTTTTCGGGGGAAATTTTTTTTCTATATACTATTTTAAATAATTGGCAAAATAAAAGGACCAGTTTCACAATCCCAACCACTGGATCTATTTCGATTATTTTTATTTCATATGAAATCTTATGAAGCCGAGATATAATATCACTTGCCACATACTCCCGACCACCCTCCGTTTTCGACAGAAATAAGAAAAAGCACTATTCCACTACACATTATCTATGGCAAAAATATATGAAAAAGTTCCACAACCCCAACAACTGAACACATTTCAAGAATTTTTATTTCATGTGAAAGCTTAAGACGCCTAGATATCTTATCAATAATTCGATACCCGCCTCCCCCACCAACCTCCATTTTCGAGAGATATCGCGAAATAAAACTGGCAGACTCCCTCGGCCAATTCGCCAAGTTGTAAGCATAGCCACAGGATATTAATATTGCGGGCAAACAGCTGGTCGCCGAAGGGGGCTAGTTTTGTTGCATAATAAATTCCTTATTTTTGTAATAAGAAAAACTTTAATTTTCTTATTTAACATTTATGGATGTTTGTTTTTTCGTCCAAGCTTCTTAAAAAAGCTGAAATGTTTTAAAATTAAACTGTTTTGATTTTTTTAAATTGCATATAGTCATGAACGAAATTAATTTCATACGGTTAAATATCATTAAACTATGAATTTAACATCAGTATGGTCGGGTGTAAAATATATCCTATATTGATTCGATACACATACGAAACCAATCATTTTAAGACATTGTTAGCTATTCTGGAAGTGCTAGAAGATTTGTACCCGTTGAAGACGGGCTTTTAGCCCTCCAAACATACCTCATACCCCATTGTCACAGATTTACTAACGAAAGTTATGGTAGAAAATCTCATGTACATTGGCAGAGAGGTAACGAAATGAAAAAAAGCATGAAAACCAGAACTGATTGCGAACTGCTGCGATTGCTGAACTGATTCAATTGACACTAACCTTCATTTAATAATAACCTTACTTTTAGCAATTAGTTTCGTTCCGTTCGAGTAAAAATAAGGCAAAATCCACTAACAGAAAAAAATGCGTTACCAAATACAAAATTAAAAAATACTGAAAGAAAATAATAATAAAAAAGGAAATTAAACTGCTAACTGGGCTCAATTTATCTATAAGAAACGCCATGAATCAATTCCCAAGAACTTTTGTTTTCAGAAATTACCGAGGGTATAATGAAAATAAAAAAGAAATGGAACAGAATAATTTTATTGAAATTTATTCCAATCCAGCATAAATAAGCGAAATTTGCGATCCCATACACTGTTTTTTTATTTTTGCTTTAATAATTAAAAACCTGTCTGAGTTCTTTGACGCCATAACAGAATTCGGATTTGCGTGTTCTTTAATGACGCAGAGCAAAGGGGCGTGTTTATTTTTAACTCATCCTTTGTTACTTCCATGTCTGGGCAAATATAAGCAGGGTGCCCACTAAAGTCTCTTACCTTTTAACTACCGAATGGTTGCAGCTATCTTCATAAGACTGATGTCTAGGCATGGTAAAATGACTATGCGCTACTGGATGAAACCATTTACAGTGCCACCTGGTGGAAAACGGTGGAGTTAGCGTTATTATATCTAACACGGTACGAGATAGAGGCAAAAAGTGAATTACAAAGTTGTAAAGCATCATCGATTTAGTACAAAAAGACACATTATTACTGTGACGTCACGAAACTTGAACGAAAGGTTAAAAGATTATCTTTCGCACCAAAAACGAGCCCCTAACGTGGCAAGGGTCCAGATGTGCATTGTAGCTGAAGGAGAGAAGTTTGAACATCGAAAATAAAGGTTTCTTGTGATAACTAGTTGTTTTCTTCCTAAGAATGTTTTGTCACGTGTCAGTGTAGGAAATCGCGAACAAACAAATACGTGTTTTAAGTGTTCTGTTCTAAGCAATTACGTCCACAAGGTGTCTTTTTGTACTAAATTGATGATGCTCTACAACCTTGTAATTCACTTTTTGCCTCTATCTCCACTTGCCATTTTACCCTATTTTACCCCGAGTGAAGAGGTTATAAAAAACGATATAGAACCGCGCAATTATTGGAACAAAACCTTATTACTTGATAGCGTATAATTCTTTAATAAACGTGTAATAAGCTGGACTAAATATAGTTTTTATAACTGTAATAATTTTTATGTAAAGATAGTTTAAAATCGAACGAACATTAGAGAGTTGACGTCTTAAAACAAATAAGCCTTCACAGAAGCAGTGAATTCAACAGCCACAAAACGCTATTCAGTGTCTGCCTGCTAGATAGGGAAAATATTAGAGCCAGAATCAAGGGAACTCGGTTTTACCCCACTCTCCCCGACTTCATTTCAGAAGTACCAAGTAAAATGCTTTATTTCGAATTGTCGAATGGAATTTTGATATTTCTATACAAGCGGTGTTAAAATCATATCGGTACGATGAAAATTTTTATTCTTACCACTTTCAATTTTAAATTAAATTTATATATATAAAGAAAAAATCAGTCTTTTCAAGTGCACTTCCTAGAAGTCACCATTTTTGTATATGAAGTGTGTTCGTTGATGCGAATATGCATGTAATGGAAATGAAAGGTTCAAACAAAGCTTTCGGAGGTATTGTGGCCGTATCTTTTGAAAGCTGTGTACAATGGCAGCAATATTGAAAGTAAAGAAGCTAAGCGCCGTTTGACATTCATTACCTGCATGGAGTAAACTAAGTCGTCAACATAATTTAATATCGCGCGATTGTGGTTAAAAGTTCGCGATGGTGTTTCAAAAGTATCTGGTAAAAATTAACGGGTAGGGCAGGCATACGATAATCATCCAAAATCACTTAGGAACATGGGTGCGCAAACGCCATCTAGAGGCAGATGACATTTAAAATAAAACAGGGATCACCAAAATGTCGATATCTTTTTTAATCTTAAAGGTATTGAACTGGAATTTTTATATAAGTTGCCCTCTATATTTGGCTCTGAAGCTATGGAAGAAAAATTAGGCTACCTTCAGCGTATGCTCAGTAAAAAAGTATTTACTACAAATGCCCACACCTTCTTTAATATTAAAAGTATTTACATTTAATTTTTATACAATGCTACTCAGCATATTGTCACATACTCTATAAGTTTCATACAATTTGATGGGAAACGCTGCAAGTTATAAGCAAACAACATGCGAATTTTTTTTTTTTTAAATGATGTCTTTCATACAACTATACCAAGAAAGATACAGAATCAAGTGACGTTAAATTTTTTTTCGCTACTGTACTAAAATTTCTAAGGAGCAATGCATACGTGTCGGACATTATTCAATATGGCGAGCATTTTAACTGCAGCACTGGCCGAAAGTTATTACATTTTATATAAAAAACGAAAGTAAATTTCAATAATTTGTTTTTTTATACATGTTTATTTCTATTAAAAGAGATTTTTAAATGCTTTAATAGATGTACTTAATATACTCTATAGTCCAGTCAAATTGTAACAATAAAACTCGAATGGTTACATTAATTAGGGTAGTTCCGATTTTTTGATATGTTGTATGGGTTGGTACAGTGTTGAAAAATCTAAGTTTTCCAATTCCCCCCACCACCGCGGGCGCCGCCATCTTGAAAAAACCGCTCAATTTTTGGACTTTTCCCTGTTTTTACAAAATATCTCCTAAAGTATTGGTCTGACAAAAAAAACTCGTTTGCACTTTTTTTAAACTAGAGAACATTGTCTACAATTTGAGACAAAAATGAAATTTGTAGCTCTAATACTTCTCGAGATAGACCTCTTTGAAGTTTGAGAATTTTTCTCAAAAATGTAAAAATTACAGATTTTTGGTCAGTGATTGCTTGATAGCAAGTAAATGGTGAATCCTACACTAAAGTTTGACATAACAATTATAGTAGATGTAAATAGCTCAAGTTTAAGACCAAGCTTATTCTTCTAGCTCGTTTAGACTACGAGGTACAATCTTTTGAATATTTGTGTAGTTTTTTTAGGAAAACACGTGATAACTTAATACTGACAAAATCAATGTATTTATTAAAAAACAAAAAGGTTCATAGATTGTTAAGTTTGTATATCACATATATTCAGTAGTTCTGTGAATTATATATCAATAAATATGTAAGTAAATAAATAAATGATAAATAATTATAAGTAAATTATGCACTACACAAATTTCATGAAATCATTTCATGAATTTCATGTCCCTCGTTGTTTTGGCTCCCATTCCGCACATAGTAACATTACACTACTTACAATTCAATGTCTTCACACTCCAGTTGTTCATCAACCATGTCAATTGGTTCAGGAGCATCTCCCTCTTCAGACTCGTTGTCTAAAATGACTGGCATTGGATTTTCGCAAGACTGTCCAATGCAATGTTTGCATAGTAAAGAACAATGCAGACCTGCTTTCCTGCATCCACATGCATTCGTGCAACCTTTTGCATGAATGCAAACAGGAAATGCATTGAAGGAGGGACTCTGGTGCTGGATCCTTATCTGATTTCTTAGGGAAGAGGCCTGATGGAGTGTGCATCCAGCCCCATTTCAAGGGATCTTTTTCGTTTCCCAACCATGTTTACACCTGGTGGTAACTTCTCATGGCATGCAGTTGAGCAGCATCGGTAGTTGGTGGCAATCTAGCGAGGTTAAATTTAGTTTTAGCTGCAGCTTTAGCAAATGAGTGGTACTTTAGTTCATCAAGGTTTAGAGTTGCTGGATCTCCCCCATACAAAGCAACAAGAACAATTTCCCCTGCTTCTGTTACTTGCTCTGTTGTTGCTTGAGGATTAAGGAATGTTGCTGCTCTATTCAAAAGTTCTTTATGTTTCAAAAATAAACTAATAAATTTGTTTTTACCTTGGCCAAACAGTGTTCATGTGATATCACAACCACTGATAGCATGAATAAACAAAAGTTCATTCGAGAATTTATGATTAAATGATGTGGTTGAGTAATAACTATCTGGCGTTTTCCCTCTTCCACACTTTTGGAAAAAACATTACTGTGTGTCGATGCCAATGCAATTAGGAGAACTAGAAGGTCAATGTCCTCACCAACTACACGCATATAGTCATATTGCGGAGCAACAGAAATGGCAGTGTTCACAATCGTGATGTCAGCATCTTCAACTGCCTGCTGCACGCAGATATTAGCTTTTTGCAAAGCCTTCTTGAGCAGTTCGATAAAACGTTTCTTATTACATTCATTTGCAAGGAGCTTTTCTTTTGTATATTGTAACACTGTTTCTTCATGAAACATTACATCAGGAGAAAAATTGGCTGCCCGTCGAAGTCGTTCACAATTTTTGGTGCTCTTTTTGTCATCATCAGGGAAACCATCAAAAATTACAGCTATATCTTGACCGTATTTATTATTCAAGTATTGAACATATCTGTCAGCTATTGCTCCAAATGTGGCTTGTTGTCGCCACACAATTTTGTGCAGTAAATGACCACCATCAACCACGACATACTGGGATCCTTCAGGTTTTACATCTTCTGTAATGGGTGAGAATGATGTATATAATGAAGATTTTGTTCCCTTACGCATGCTCTCTCCTTTGAATAACAAGATAGGAAAAGGTGACAGTTCGAATATGAAAAATGCTTTTAAATCGTCAACTGACTGCTTTGCTATGCATAAGCTGTGAAAAGTATATGGGGATCCACAACACTGCTGATGTTACAAATTTTGACGGAACTGTTAATAGAAGCAAGTGTCACTACTTTGCCCTTCCGTTTGAATTTCACATTTTCGAATTTTTTCCCCCATCATTTTTGAAATCATATCTCTCCCAATCTCTTCTGACAAATGGCAGTTTACTTCATTACCTCCCACAATTCCTGAATCTATTGACATTATCACATCAATTTTAGGGAATTGATTGTGTTCAGAAAGCCACTGAGAGAGCTTTGCTACATATTCGAAAAGGCCTCGTGTCAACATGTTCTGATGATGTTAATTTTACATCACAGAATTTTTCAATTTCAAAACAAATGTTTTGGAGATGTATCATTCCAAGGGTCCATCGAGTGAGCACTCCACTGAATATATGTGATATACAAACTTAACAATCTATGAACCTTTTTGTTTTTTAATAAATACATTGATTTTTTCAGTATTAAGTTGTCACGTGTTTTCCTAAAGAAACTACACAAATATTCAAAAGATTGTATCTCGTAGTCTAAACGAGCTAGAAGAATAAGCTTGGTCTTAAATTTGAGCTATTTACATCTACTATAATTGTTATGTCAAACTTTAGTGTAGGATTCACCATTTACTTTCTATCAAGCAATCACTGACCAAAAATCTGTAATTTTTACATTTTTGAGAAAAATTCTGAAACTTCAAAGAGGTCTATCTCGGGAAGTATTAGAGCTACAAATTTCATTTTTGTCTCAAATTGTAGACAATGTTCTCTAGTTTAAAAAAAGTGCAGACGAGTTTTTTTGTCAGACCAATACTTTAGGAGATATTTTGTAAAAACAGGGAAAAGTCCAAAAATAGAGCGGTTTTTTCAAGATGGCGGCGCCTGCGGTGGTGGGGGGAATTGGAAAACTTGGATTTTTCAACACTGTACCAACCCATACAACATATAAAAAAAATCGGAACTACCCTAATTAATGTAACCATTTATGACAATTTGACTGGATTATGTCGAATAATATCGAAGCAATAGTTGAGATCTTCAAACTACAACAAGGCTTTCGAATTAAAGTCATCAACCGTCTGAAAATACTCATATACTTAGCCCAAATTTAAAAATATATTGTAAACATAATGAAAATTTAAAACAACATGAATTCGTAAGACTTCAATTGCAGGATATTCAGTAATTGTGCCGTGTAGGCTAGACCAATGGCTCTTAACTTCCCGTAATGCCCGTTCAGCGGCGCTACGATCATACAACGCTTTCGGGAAACTACCTTCTCGTACGTAATTGGCCTTGCATCTCCTTAAGAGCATACGTGTTCGAAACAAACACGCTTAACTTATAGAAGTTGAACGTCGGCATACAAATGAACTTTGAAGAAGGAATTATATTATATAAGAATTAACTTTAAATTATTAGCGGTATTCCATAAAAGTTTCATAGTGCGGATAGGATTTTAGGATAGCTTTTTTCTCAGTTAGCTTTAGGATTTTTTTAAAAAAAATAGATATCCAAATGTTATCCTGCACAATTTGAAATAAAGCATTTTGCTAGACACTTTTGAAATAAAACACATTCAAGATTTTAATCTTGGATTTTTAATTTATGATATGGAATCATAATGGAGTGACGTGGATTACAGTTGAACAGCAAATAGAAGTTATGATAGAAGAAGAAGAAAAATATTCATTTTTAATGAAACAAGTCTACAATAAATAGGATATCAAATATTCCAGCAATTCGAGCAAGAAACCTTTCCATACAAGCTAGAAAATGTTTCCACTGATTCAAGCAGCTCCTCTCCAAGCAGCAGTTCTCCATGTGATAAAATAAAAATCGACTGTTGCCGAAAGCCTTTCGTACGATGGGACTTACAATAGCTTTTCACCATAACGGAGGAGGTGTTTCGAAACGTTTGATTGCCGAGACTTATATTAGCAATAAACAAAATTATTATTCTTATATGAAATCCCAAATTTAAATAAAAATGAGAGAAGACTGGGGAAAATATTGGAATGATGATGATACAAGAATCTTGGCGAAAGATAAGGGGATGCAATTTAGTTATGTGGATGAACAATTTTTATTATTTTTTTAACCCTTCAGAAATGTTCAGAATTATATACCAGCAAGATTTTAAGTTTCCATCTTTTGGTAAGTTTAGGCGCAGTATAATAACCCCAGGAAAAAGGAAAGAAAAGACTTTTTAAATAATTGGCATTATTTAATTAATTTCATTAAAAATCCAAAATCAATGTAACTTTCATCTCCTTAATAGCATGTGCGTTCGAAGCAACGAACACAATTTAAATATAGT
>BGPR01015399.1:3720-32387 GCA_013235015.1 Araneus ventricosus
AGTGGCACACTGTCCAAGAGAGTGGCACACTGTCCAAGAGAGTGGCAGTCGAGCGTGCATACACACGGAAACAGTCTTGTGTCAAAATTTTGAATTTATCATTTATATATTTCATCATATTAAGTAATCGTAAATTTCTATTTAAGAAAATATCTTATCTACATAAATAATACAAGAAATGTGAATATATATATATGGTGCGTACTCAAATTTGTAGGAAAAAAGTAAGCACTTTATAAGCACCTTAAGGGGAAAAGTAAGGACTCGCAAAAATCTAATGATCTTTTCTTCTTTTAATTTAACAGGATTTAAGTAATAAAATATACCGGAGAGAAATTTAGTACTTATCCTACTGTCATGACTAGAATGTATTCTCATTGACTTGTTACAGGAAAACATTTCTACATGCAGAAAAGTAAACAAAACCACTTATGCAACAAGATCTTGAGGTACAAAATTAGAATGCTAAATCATAAATTCCAATTACTTTTATACATAAAATAGTTCTTGCTCGGAAACTCGTAACATCTTTAAAATAATGAGTTTTTAAGCACCATGATAAAAAATAAGCACTTTATACAAACTCTGAATAAAAAGTAAGCACTTTTAAGGGCCTTCTAAAACGAAAATAAAAAGTAAGCAGTTTTTAAGCACTTTTCATGACCGTACGCACCCTGTATATATATTCACTATTATTAGAAGAATTAGAAATAATTATGACAATTTTCAAAGACATGAAACGTAGGGGAAACATCTGGATCGCCATGTCAAAGAACACAATTTAAACGACTACGCGCAAGGGGAAACCAGCGGGAGTGTCCTCCCCTAAACTTTCTCGTATACTTCCCCAAAAAGGTGCCGTTTCCCCTTCCCCCGCGTGGCTAAAAAAATTCGAACCCATTGTTACCCAGAATCCAATGACTATCAGAAGGTTCTTCATTATAGTGATTGAAAAATATCTATGCAAAGAATGAAATTCGAAGAGATGCGTAACGATTTTCCTCTCTTACCGGCTCAAGGACAAACTGACGAATTCGCTACTGCGTAATGAAATTCCTCTCCGTTCTTCCAGTACGCATCCGCGTGGAGATAACGGATTCTCTTCAAAAGTAAATTATACGGAACGACAGACAGTCAACCCTTTGACGGATTTGGCCCTACGGACCTACATTCATGACGATAAAACTATGTACCAAATTTTATCCATCTAGCTATTCAAGTTTTTGAGTTATAGTGTTCACATGACTTCGGACAGACAGACTTCCCGTTGACGGATTTTGTCCAAAATTTGATAGAAACCTACAAATTATGTTTAAAGGCCACATACCACATTTCATCCCCGTAGCTCTCGTAGTTTTCGAGTTATCGTGTTCACAGACAGACATGATTCCCAAATTGTGTTTTTCGGACCTAGGGAGGTCTAAAACGTGGAGATTCGTCAAAATCTCGAGTTCGAATTTTTTGACGATTACAATACTTTCTCTTTGTATACTTCGTATACGAGAAAGTAAAAACTCAATCCGTAGTTCGTGGAAATTTTCGGTAAAATCCGTAGTATCTTCGGAGAATTCGTTGCAGTTGAGATGTACAGGTATGCATTCCGACTCGCCCTGTATTGTTTAACCTCTGAATATCAAGCGATATGCACTACCAGAAAAGGAGACGAAAATTCGTGATAAATCCGCTGCTCGACCCTGAAGAAATCGGAACCACGACGGAATTGCTTCGATGCCATTCACCAATCCGTCAACGGCCCGGTCCTAGGTTTCTATGGAGACAAACGACGGTATTCACACGCGCGACAAAGCATGCAAAGACTTCAAGGGTACCACGAAAACGGAAGAGGGTCGTTTTTGAAATGTTTATGGAAGCCACATTGTCTCCGACCTTTCAGCGAAAGATGTGCTTCCACCGCCGCGGAACGCCGCACACGAGATATGGAATTGATGCCGCTGTGCGTCCCAAATAGCAAAAACACCTGCAAAACCGCAAAAAAACGACTTTCCTACTGGCTTACTTTTTGAAGAGACCAAGGAAAGTTCTGCATCGTTAGGAATCTGAGTGGTTTACTTGTTTATTGAAATGAAACACGATAAAGCTTCTTACGGTAATCAAAACTTCAATTCAAATGTCTCCAGTTGAATTAGTTTTCCGGAATAATTCATTATTCACTGTCATTCAGGGGAGTTTTAGTGTAAACATCAATAACTGATTGGGTAAACAAGCGTCCCGTTTAGAAGATGATCGAGCACTATTTTAGAGTGGATTTCGTCATTTCGAACAGTGGTCAAATGACGAGAACGCCTGAACCGGAACATTCCACGCTTAACTTCCACATCACACTTGCGTGCGGACAACAGATTGGTATTGTGGAACTTGCGCACAGTCGCATTTGCGATAAGTCATTAAGTAGTGTTCTTTGAGCACAGTCGCATTTGCGATAAGTCATTAAGTAGTGTTCTTTGCGCACAAGCGTTGGAAAGGTTGCAGTATTGTATACTTTATCGAAGTCTATATGATTCGACTTAGCTTTGGCGCAATGAAAACCTTTGACATATGGCAATCAATGTCAGTAGGAGAATGACACTTCGTGCCCCTGATAACACAACGATGCTTCCCTGAGAAAGTGTTAAGGACCCTAATAACTGTTATTTTCAAACAAGTGACTATAACAGATTTAATTGAAATTAAACAATAAATAATCCATATAAATTAATCGTTATGTTAAATTAAAAATACATGAATAATGTAATTATCAATTTTCTCTTGGGAAAGTGGTGATTATCTCAGAAAAGAACCATCACACATCAATCACTCTCTTAAGTATGCATTCTCTATTGTCCCTCTAGTTTCTCGCCATGTTTTCCTGCCAAAGGTAGTTAGGATCCAGTAAACTTACAATGTGTGCGCAAATTCTACTAGTTAATGATGTGCGCATCGGACACAGAACCAACAGATCAACGTCTCCACCTCGTTTCTCATCATTCGCTGAAACAATTGATTGCGGGGGTGGGATGGATTACCTCCCGCAGTTTAATTTTTCACATATTTAACCTGCAAATTGATGAAATTGAAGATAACATCCAGATGTCATAGTAAACCAATCATCAACTGTCAAACATTCATCTTTACCCGCAAAGAAGAGACTGCACTGGATTCTCCAGCGCAAGATCCTGAAATAGAATATGCTGCGCCGAAACTGATTAAAATTTATTCAGCAGGGAAAAACCATTATCAAATGGCCACAGAGAAGGGTATAGGTATATATGTATACCTATAAGCGACTATAAAATGATCCCTCCTTTCTAAACCACCTTTATTTGAAACATTCCGAGGTGAAATCCGATACTGCAACCTCAAAATTAAACACTAACAAATCTCGCCCATACCCAATTCCAAGCTTCTTCTATGGCCACACTTAAAATGCTCTTTATCTAGCTAAATTTTCCAGGTTTTCAGGCGGATTGAAGGAAAAGTGCATTGGCGCTGGAACCCAAACGAATACCCAAGTCAAGTTCACACATACTGAAGTCAAAACAAGACTTGACATTTTTTCCATCAATATCTATCCGAAGTTTTAAGGTATCCGACTGGTTTAAAATCGTCGTTTTTGATGAAATTATCAAAGAACATTTTATGACTTAATTTTATAACCTGTTTAACCAGCTTTCTAAAACTGTCTCGCTTTTTACTCTACGTGAATTACAAATGGCTTTACAGCTGTTTTATTACCGAATTAAAAGAATTATTTTATGTTGCATGAAAACTTTAAATGTGTTTTCTGAGAAATGATATTTTTGAGGAAAACTGTCGACTGTAACAACGATTTCTCGAAACGTTATTCCAGTATTGATATGAAATTTTCTGAGATTGTTTTCTGTAATATGGTTGATGCTTTCCTCTAAAAACTGAGGTCAATTTTAAAATCAACTATTATTTTTAAGTGCTTAAATATCAACGAAAAGCATTTTTTATGAAAAATGCCCAGTTTAGTAACTATGTTCAGCTATATCTCAAAACTATTTTGAAGTACAAGAAATATTTTAGAGCACAATACAGATAATTGTCATAAAAATGTAGTCCTACAAGGATTTATGTATATTTAGAAGAAGATTTTGTCTATGGCTGTTAGCGTAAGGCAAATATTTTAGTCATTTTTCTTCAAATTTCTCAGTTTTTTTAAAAATTATTTTGAAAGCCTAATTTTACAATATTTTCATAGTTTTAAAACATATGCAGTTGAAAAATCACATTAAAATATATATATATATACGTTATTTTTCAAAAAAATGTCCCCGAACACAGTCGGATACCTTAATCTAGCGTCTGATATTTATCGTCTACGGGTGTAACAACTGAACTACTTTCAAGATGCAACATTTGTCTTTATTTGTCATTCTGGAACCCTATTTTCTTCGAGACAGTTTAGATTACTACCCGAAAACTGTCGAAACGATTTGGGTGAGAAGTTGTTTTCGAAGCAGAGCGCTATCAGTCGAGCTGGTTTTGGGTCAAACAGGATAATCGCGGTATTATATCGGGAAAATCGCTTCATCTCGGGTAAGCAAACGCTGCACTTGCCCAGTAACACAGCTAGAAAGTTAAATAATAAAAGATTATCATTGTTCTCGAGTCGCATATCGAGGGTCGGCCGATATGTGGGTCGTTTTCTGAAACTGGGGTGTTTGTGTCACGCGCGCTTCGGAATTGAGCTGGGTCACATCGCTTGCGAGCGCGCACAATGGACTCTAACTCCTGCCTCAATTCTTTGTTGTTCTCGCCAACGTTATTTATGGAAAGCTTGTGTCGATGGTAAACGCAGGTTGGGTCTTTCCTGGCGTGGGTGTAGAACGGGGATTCTTAAACTGTGGGTCGTGACCCCAAACGGGGTCAAGGGGAAGAAAAACTGAGGTCTCGAAAACTCTCAAGGCCTTCTCGTTTCGGATTCCTACAGATCTGTAAACAAAAAGGGTCAAGAAAATCATCTTGGCTCAAGATACTTCATTAAAATTCGATAAATAATTTTTAAATTAAATTACGTCGTCATTCATTAACGCTTTATTTTTCCTATTTATTTTTTAACGTTGGTGATAGCGAAAATTTTTCCAACTACAAAAGGAGACACGAGTGGAAAAAATTGAAGTACAGTCGGACCTCTATTTAACGAAGTCGCTAAATCCCGAAAAAAAGTTCGTTATATGGAAAATTCGTTAAATAGAGATTCACCTTTTAAAATACTTTAAACTACACAAAACAGATTTGAAATTCATAAACACTAAATATTATTAAAAAAGTAATTAATCATTCCTTTATTTTGAAAATTAATATCTGTTTTATATATCTTACCCATCCAAAAGAAATCTGCAAGGAAAACCAGAATAAAACAAAAAATTGTCCGGGAATACACAGCATTTTCAATTTTAAAAAATAATTTTATATTAAAATTAATGAATTTTAATGACATTATCGCATCTATTTCAACAAGTAATTTTAAGCATACATTACCACATGCGTCCTTAAATTTAATTACTGATTAAGTTCGAGGACACGGGACAACTGCATTGAGGGTGAAAGGGGGATATTGAAAGTTTTTCTAGTGAAGTGGACAGTGGGTGGGGGGTAAAGGTTGCACCTCCTGGATGAAATGAAAAGAATGACTGCGATTTTACTGCTCTCGATGAACCCAGTTCAAGGTCATTGATCACCACAAAATGTGTTAAAAGAAAGAATAAGTTTGAAATGTTCAGAAATGTTTTGAGAAATAAGGAGAAAAAAAAATATTGCATCACAAGAAAAAGTTCGTTAAATAGAGAATGCACTTCGCTATTTGGAGCTTATTTTACGAAGAAATTCGCAAAATGTTCTTGGTTCCAAGGAAAAGTTAGCAAAATAGAGGTCGGACTGTAACTCCTAGGGAAGAAGGTTCTTTTACCCTATGTAACTTTATTTACACCTTGCCATACGATTTTAACCTAATAATTAGATGCCACCACCCATTTGGGACATTTATTATACCCATTTGGGACATTTATTATAAGATGGTAAAGGATGCTCGAGACATTTAAGCTAATCCAGGCGTTTTTTGTATTTAAAATTGTTACGTTGACTTAAATACGGATTTAAATGGCAAAAATTCTGCAATTCGATGCACGTGCCAGAGACGTCATTGTTAAGGGGTTAATTTTTAGTTGCCCCTTTTTATTTTCAACCCATGGGCTAGTCCGCTCGAGTGATAAATATCCTTACAATTACCGCTCTAAAAACCAAAAGGTTGAGTTGGCTCGTCTGGGAAATGAATGAATGATTCTTACAACTTGAGCCTTTTAGAACCGAATGTGCATGCAGGTAGATATTCAGATTGAAAAAAAGTAACCCCTCAAGAGTCGCATTTTCTTTGCTATCTAATAAGACGACCCCTCCTGTTTTGGAAAGGGGCTGTCGTTTTCATTCATCTAAGAAGGCATAGAATACTTGAGATGCTTATGCATTCTACGTCATTTTTGTGTCAATTACAAAGCTAATTAATGGTTAAATTTTAGTTGGTAAGCCTGAAAATGCGATAATTTGATGCGCGTCAATAGGACGGGAGCGACGGTTAAGGATAGTCTGCAAAATGTTCTGTAGAAGCTGAAATGCGTCAGTTTCGCATCCACCGAAATTTGGCCACATAATACAGACCCAATCATTTTCAACCACACGTTAAAAGTCACCAGCAATCATTTGCAGTGCCGAGAAGAAACGTTAAATTTTCGATCGTCTTAATTTTACAGTTGGAAGGAATTCAGTTTCGAAGTGGAAATATTTTTTGCGGGTAACTCCTGGCATTCTGAGCAGAAAGTAAACACTGAAGTGAATTCTGCGCGCTTCCTTTTATAATTTGCGTTAAACTGAACATGGAGTAATATACCTGAGGAAAGCATGACTGTACTCAAAATGCAAAAGGTTGTATGTCGTAGCCAACACACGTTTGTTAGCCATATACAACAGCCTTATTAGACTATACAGCTAGCTAACGACATGCGATGTTTTGGACTTTGAATGACGATAAGATATTAACCCTTTGGGTATATTTGACGAGTGCGAGTCGTCATCTGCTTACTTGGGCGAAGTTACGGTGGATGAGTCTGACTCGTCATCTGAATTTAAGAAGAATTATTGGCGCAAGTGGTCCTGCCAAACTATAATATCCATGGGCGTCCTACAAGTAGCGATGCGCCACATCGTTTGCAAGCGAAAAATTGGGCACATTTTCCAGAGAATACTCCGGCAACAGAATTAAAGAAACACCCTACAAAACGGTGTCGCGTATGTTATAAACATAAAATAAGAAAAGAAACCACATGGCAATGCAAACAATGCCAGGTACCTGCATTTACCGACATACCACACGGTACAAAATTATTAGACTTTAAGTTGGTTCTTGTTCTACATAAATATTTATATTTTGTAACTAAAATGCTGTTTCAAAAATATATTTATATCACCAATATAAGTATATTCCAAATAAAATGTATTACTTTTACATATTAATCCATTTAGCGACAAATTAAATCCGTCCCATGGGCATAAAAATCTTCAAATAATTCAGTACTCAAAGGGTTAATGTTCATAAAAGTCGCCAAAGTAAAGAATATATGCATGAAAGGATAGAAAACTGATCGAATCGATGAATTGATGTGAATAATGAACACATTCACTGGCAAAAATATCTACAAATGCTTACGTATCCACGGGGCTATGTCTAGGGAACAAATTATTCAAGGTTTTTTTAACCTTCCAGCGGGCGAGCGTATGCAATAGATACTTGCATTGTGCATCGTATTACATATTTATATCGTTTTTATAAATTTCGGTACAATTTTATTTATAAAATCTTTGTTTACCATTAAGCTAATAAATACAGATAACATAAATAACAGTTGCATTTATTTTTGTAAAACACGATATATAATGTAATACGATGCACGATATGTCGTAAAATTTGCGTAGGAGCGCACACTGGAAGGTTCAATTTTTTTAGCGTCATTGAAATTTAATTCTTCCGTAAAAAGCAACATCTTCGGAAAGATATTTTGTTCATATACGATTACTGGACCACGCTACAACAAACTACAGTCGGACCTCTATTTAACGAACCTCTATTTTACGAATTTCTCTATTTTGCGAACTTTTCCTTGGAACCAAGAACATTTTGCGAATTTCTTCGTAAAATAACCTCCAAATAGCGAAGTGCGTTCTCTAACGAACTTTTTCTTGTGATCCAATATTTTTTTTATCCCTATTTCTCAAAATATTTCTGAACATTTCAAACTTATTCTTTCTTTTAACACATTTTATGGTGATCAATGACCTTGAAGCTGGAAAATGTCAAAACGAAGGTGCTTGAGCATCAAAGAAAAAAAAAAAATTCTTCGTGAGGTGGATAAAGGCGTGAAAAAAAAAGGATAATGCTTTAAAATTTGGTATTCCTCCAAACAGCTTATCAACCATAAAAAAATTCGTTATAAGATACAAAATTATGATCCATCGAATTCTTGTTCAAAACGTTTAAAAGCATGCGTCTATGAAGATGTGGATGAGGCAGTTTTGAAGTGGACAGTGTGAAAAATATAAACATGGAAATGATTATGATGCAGAATTCAACAAACCCTCGTATGATGAAATGCTAAAATTCATTCATTTTAATATAAAATTATTTTTTAAAATTGAAAATACAGTGTATTCCCGGACAATGTTTTATTTTATTCTTGTTTTCCTTGCAGATTTCTTTTTGATGGGTAAAATATATAAAAAAATAGATATTAATTTACAAATTAAAGGTGTGATTAATTACTTTTTTAAATAATATGTAGTGTTTATGAATTTAAAATCTGTTTTGTGTTGTTTAAAGCGTTTTAATAGGAGAATCTCTATTTAACGAATTTTCCATATAACGAACTTTTTTGGGGATTTAGCGACTTCGTTAAATAGAGGTCCGACTGTATTTGAAATATAAGAAATAAACCGAGAATACTGAATTATTAACAGAGAACTGCATAAATTTAAAGAAAATGGACACTACAGAAACTCCAATTAGATGGTTGCATGATACAAAACGAACATAAACGAATTTAAAAGTTGTGAACACTGAATCTTAACACTCCGGAAGCGGGAAACGTAAAAATACGTTTTCCACGAATTGCCCAACATCAAATGTCAACAACAACACGTCTGCTGATTACGCCCACTTATTCTTTTAAGGTATAAACATTGCCTACAGCAAGCACAGTTATGGTTCCTCTTTTTATTTCAGCTTGCATCTATAATTTGTATCCCGCACACAATGTGTTAAAAATATCGAGGTGTTCGGGAAAACTTTAAAAGATTTTATAAAATTCTTGAAAAGAGGAATTCTCTTGATAATTTAACAAATGCGTTCTCAAATAGAATAAATTTTTGGTCGCTACAGCAAGATTAATACAGTTCAGTATGTCAACGCAAGCAATCGCACGATTGACGACTTCATAAGAAACAGCACACATGAAAGATTTTCGGATTTTCAAACTAGGAATATCAAAAATATTGCATCATTTTATTAACTAATATGTTAAAATTTATATTACTTTAAAATAGGCGGCAAGAGGATTTTTATTAAGTAGTGAATGGAACTACCCAGGAAAAATCTCGTTTATAACTTTCAGAAACTATTTTAACAGTATTCTTTGACTTATGGACAGAACGGCGATTAATGGAATCTTATCACCCGACCCAATGTTTCTGGGGCTTCCGTGCTGAACGAACGTCACGAAGGCCCTTTCAAATCTGGGTTCAAAGTTCTGCAACATGCGAACAAATAAAATCGGCCTTTTGATACCAGCAGCTCGGAAGTTGAGAATAGCAAACTAATTGCTTCATTCTAAACATTAGTTTGCCTTCGGAATATTCGTAAGATACCCAGAGTCGCATTTTCTTTGGTCATAAGATGACCCCTCCTGTTTTGGAAAAGGGCTGTCGTTTTCATTCATCTAAGAAGGCATAGAATACTTGAGATGCTTATGGATTCTACGTAATTTCTGTGTCAAATTATAAAGCTAATTAATAATAAATTTTAGTTTAAAAGTCTAAAAATGTGATAATTCGATGCATGTCACTATGACGGGCGCGACTGTAAAGGGGTTAAACTAGTTCGAAATGGGAATATAGAACAAAATTTTAATCGATTCTAAACATCAATCCTTTAATTTCGCTAATGCTACTACCACACAACGATATTTCACAATGTCGTGCAATATCGGGCTACATCTTCTGCTACTTGAGCAGCAGAAAAAGGCTCAATTTACTTCAGAAAATATACATTTTTATTTTCTCGTATATGAAGTATACAAAGAGAAAGTATTGTAATCGTCAAAAAATTCGAACTCGAGATTTTGACGACTCTCCACGGTTTAGACCTCCCTGAGTCCGAAAAACACAATTTTGGAATTATGTCCGTCTGTGTGTGAACACGTTTACTCGAAAACTATTAGAGCTACGAGGACAAAATTTGGTAAGTGATCTTCACACATAATTTGTAGATTTCTATCAAATTTTGGACAAAATCCGTCAAAGGGAAGTCTGTGTCTGTATGTCCGAAGTCATGCGAACACTGTAACTCAAAAACTTGAATAGCTAGATGGATAAAATTTGGTACACAGTTTTTTCATCAGAAATGTGGGTTCAATTAAAATTTAGGGCCAAATCCGTCAAAGGGTTGAGCGTCTGTCGGTCTGTATAATCGCATACTTTTGAGAGCCATAACTTAACAAAATTACTTAGATAAATGAAATTTCGTATGCACTTTTGAAACCCTAATTATAGATTTGTCTCCAATTTTCGTTTAACAAAAAAAGGCGTTGAAATTACCTATTCGGTTTTTTCCCCCATTCTACGCAAAAAAAAGCCGCGAACGCTGGAGGGAGTGTTTTCCCCACCTTAGGGAATACCGCACGTTTTCCGGCGCTCAGTGTATTTTTTCTCCCTACCCATGTTATTCGTGTGCGAGAAAGTTTTGGGGAGGCCACTCCCGCTGGTTAGCTTGACAATTTCAGCAACCTAATATCCCTGGTTCCGTTAGAATTCACGAATCTTCCCACATTAATGGAGTCCATCCCTCTGATGCCAGTCACATGACAAACGTAACCGCGCATGTCATCTAACACAAATACACGTTAATTTGCGCTGTGGCGCGTCTATTCTACAAAATTAAAAAATAAATTTATTGACTTTTCATTTTTTGTTTGTTTTGTGTATGTTTATTACGTTTATTTGTATTTATTATTTTTGTTTAATTACTTACGTTTACTGTTTGTATTTTATTATATTTACACTCATATTTGTATTACTTTTATTCTATTATTTTACTTATTGTTTTGTATTGCCTCCTTTTTTGTATTATATTGTATACTTCTATTATTTTGTATTGTATTACTTTAATATTTGAATTGGAATTTTTTCTTCCCGCCGACTCGTGACAGGCTTTACACCCTTTGGGTAAGCCGAGCCGTACAACATAAATGGACTTCATTCACGAATTCTGAAACTTCATCCTTTCATGCAGTCCAGAACTTCTTAATTATGGTTTGGGTTTCATTAGATGCACATTCTGCTAAACGTTTCAAAAGTATTTTTAGTCAGTAAAAGTACTTTAAAAAGCATCTCGATTTTAGCATTTTGCAATGTAAAAACTCATTTCCCAAAAGGGTTAAATCAACTTTCATTGATTTTAGTCTTATAATAATCGTGGGCTGTATTTCATCTCCAACTACATGCAACGCCGCGAATACGTTCAAATACTTTTGCAACGAAGCGAAACGAAATTTAAAAAGGCAACGGCGCATTGCATGCTATAACGGAGACGCTGTTTTTACGTTTCCCGAGGAACGACGGGAAACATTTCGCTTCATCTATTGAGCCGTTTCTTATTCTTCTGTGATGTCACGTTCTGGCGGTCCGCAAAAAAGGGGTGCGTGGCAAATCAGACTAAAGACCACTGTTTTACGTTTCGATTACTTGCAAGCAAGATAATTTTTATTAACCCTTTGAGTACTGAATTATTTGAAGATTTTTATGCCCATGGGACGAATTTAATTTGTCGCTATATGGATTAATATGTAAAAGTAATACATTTTATTTGGAATATACTTATATTGGAGATAAATATATTTTTGAAACAGCATTTTAGTTGCAAAATATTAATATTTATATAGAACAAGAACCAACTTGAAAGTCTAATAATTTTGTAACGTGTGGTATTTTTCGAAACATGTCGGTAAATGCAAAGGTACCTGGCATTGTTTGCATTGCCAAGTGGTTTCTTTTCTTATTTTATGTTTATAACATACGCAACACCGTTTTGTAGCGCGTTTCTTTAATTCTGTTGCCGGAATATTCTCCGGAAAATGCGCCCAATTTTTCGCTTGCAAACGATGTGGCGCATCGCTACTTGTAGGACGCCCGCGGATATTATAATTTGGCAGGACCACTTGCGCCAATAATTCTTCTTAAATTCAGATGACGAGTCAGACTCGTCCATCGTAACTTCGCCCAAGTAAGCAGATGACGAGTCTCACTCGTCAAATGTACCCAAAGGGTTAATCCAGTAAATGTTTCCTAGTAGATTTTATACAGAACAGCTCTTCAGTCAAGAAAAGTTCTTAATCTTACACTGCGCAGCGATTCACACGTTTGCATCACTACCAGTTTTAACTTACAATAAATTGAATAATTCAATAACTGATAAATAAAACAATATAATGTCATTTTTGACTTGAGAAGCATGTTTCAGGCATGAAAGTGCAAGCTGTTCAAAAAAGCTGAACTCTATGCGAATACAAAATTCACCACAAAATCGATATATATACAAACGCAAAGGCACACGATGTTACTACTTAAAATACATATAGAAAAAGCAATTAAAAGTAGTATATATAAAATTTTACTTACTATTGTTTCTCTATTTGAACAGAATTTTGATTTTTAAATACAATACAAGAGGTTCAAAGTTCCTTCTATTTTCTCAAAGTTGAACAACAACAGATAAGCATCATAACAAAATTGCATACTTTTTAAAAATGAAGCAGTTTATTTAAGGGAGGAAAAAAAAATGTCAAAAGTGCCTAAGAATATATATTACCATATGCAGTAGAAGATCTTTGTAATGCATAACTTGGAACCAGAGGTTGTGTGGTTTATAGATTTTTGTATAATACAGATCATTTTGCATATCTCTAAAATTACCTTAGTAAACATAGCCTATTATGCTTGTAACAAGTAAATAGATTATAATTTAAAATACAAATGATTTTGTCTCAAAGATATACAATCGACATGCTTCGTTCGGTTACGTATTTGCTAACTAATTACAAGCGTGAAGCAGACTACTCGCTAGCCTGATTCAATAAAATTATCGAGCAGTTGCAGCAATGCCTGGGTGCGGAAAGACTATTTGTACTATCTTTCATATGCATCAAAATTCAAGTGAAGAATGCCTGAAATATAAACCTTGAAACTGTTTGAAAAAATCTTTTCTGAACTTTCAATATTCGAAAAAACATTTTCTTTAGATTTTGTTCATTATAGTAACTTTTTTGGGAATTGATATCTTGATAACATGCAACAGTAGGTATTTGGAATTCATATTCAAATCTTGGAAGAAAGAAACATAGATGTTATTATTTGCCATTCATTTTTTATACTGTACGTACGGAGATTGATAGCTGTGAATTAGTCGCAAGAAGTTGTGCAATCAGGAACTGTTCTGTAGTTTTTCAGTTCACTGCTGCGAACTTCCTAGTTTATTCTGGGCTTACCTTAAGATATTGATTTTGTCCATGAAACCAGACTTCTGCAAATTTCGTAACGGACTACTTATGATGAATGCAATCATTAAATTGGAAAACTATCATTAGATTTTTTTCTGTGTTTTTTTGCAAAACGGCTGCAACTCGATGTGTATTTTTGGGTTTAACAATTAAAGATATTTCTAGAAGCTTTTGGAGCAACACCAAAATTTGGGTTCTGTGTACACAGCTCATGTTAGCTTTTGTATTGGATTTGCTTATTTACTAAACAGCAGGGGTTCGTTGAATTCAATTTATCATTTATAAAAGCAGGGGAGTTATTAGCTATCGACCTGAAGTCGGATCTATACAAAAGCATTGGCGGCGCGTTCTTCCGTTTTTGTTCTTCAACTCTAGCAACAAAAAATAACAGAAATGCACCACCGTGATTTGAAGCATTTCATTTCAAACTCTACAGATAAACAATTTACTTTACTGCTCTTTGATTAACAAAAATGGTCTTCTTTTCAATACTCTATTTTCTTATTTTAATATTAAACTAATATAGGATAGCAGAATTTTTTCTCAATACATTCGTGGGGTCGTCGCATTCGTTTACAGGCTAATTTCTGAGCAACAGCTGATAAAAAAAAAAGTGACTAATTTGAGGCATTTCGAAGAATCATTATCTAGGCATTTGAAGTACGATTAGAATATCAGGCAGAATTTGTGTTCGTTTGGTTATAAAATCAGTATTCTTTCTATCGGCTGTCACCACCAGCAAAATCAAGTGGTGCCCATGCTGGCATAATTTTATTTTCGCCCCATTTGTGAACAGCATCAGGCCTTGTATTTTCTCATCTCGTATTGATATTACTGTTCTTTTTTGGCAACTGTTGATGCAAGGGTGCTTGAGAAACCGATCTTGTTGGTTAAACTTGAACTTTTCTACCTTTTTTTCTATTGTGGTTTGGGGAAACTTTAGATTTAATTACTGGCGATTAATTCTGCAGTTTTTATGTTTTTTGTAATATGTTTTATTTGTTATGGACTGCCACTACGTGTATTTGAGAGAAATACTTCCATTAAAAAATGCAGCGTGTTGACAATTTGGAAACAAATCTCGATAATATTTTACCAAGATTGTTTTTTTTTTAAAACCTTGAGTGACGAAGTTTTTTTCTCAGTAGTATTTATTTATAAAATAATACGGCAGAATGGCTATTAAATTGAATTTAAATTATGAATTAAGAATTCATTACTTGTCATTGACGCCAGATTTTTAATTTTAGGCAGAAGATTATAACTATTTTTTAAAACCAACAAAAATAAGTATTGTTTGAGCAAATGGATTCTGAAACCTCCGCGCTTTTGCGCATGTGCGCGAGGCGGAGTTATTTTCGTAAAATGGGGAAAGTGAGAATGGAGAGGGTGATGTTTACATTTACTGAGCGTGATCTAACAAAGAACTCCGATACTCGCTCTAATACGACTCATTGCTGACACCCCTTTCGGTGTAAAATCGTCCGAAAGTGGTAGTCTCGGGAATCCGTTTAACTGAACAATATTACAATGGTTCATATGCGCTCCTTTCAACACAGTCTCGAATCTAATTGTAATTTCATTCATTTTTTCCAATAAAATGTTTTCAAGAAAATTAGAAAAAAAGATGTTTCGGATTCTGAGTTCTACTGTAAGGAACACTATTAGTAAATGTTTATTTAATGGAAGAAGCACACTACAGAACTCCATTTACGAACGCTATAAAACAACAAACACAAAGAACAAAAGAAATACAATGAGCAAATAAAAAAAAAATGCGCTAGAAAATGAAAATTTGAATACAGAAGATACACAAAAATTTTGCAAACGCTTACAGGCAAGCTCAAAAAGTATTGGACGAAATAAGCTATCAAACATTTTGTGAGAGAATAAATCATTTTTTATTTCAACCAAATGCTTTTATTTTATGTCATATCTGAACTAAATAAAATCAAAACATGTGAAAATTAATTTAGTATTATTTACAGTAATACTGGAATGAACGACCTAACTATTTACATAACTGAAATGTGGTCAGAAGTTTTGAAGGCACGCAAAACAAGAGTGAACATATCACTCACTTATATTTCTTAATAATGTGTTGGTCCTCTTACATTTATGATTTCATTCAGTCGTTCAGGCATGGATTTCACAAGATTTGCACAAAACCTTTCCTTCTATTTTATCCCCGTGTTGCTTCAAAACGGGACGTTAATATAACTAACCTAACCTATTTTATCCATTCAGACACGAGTTTTCTCTAAGTTCATTTTTTGCTGGAAATTTTAAATTTAGAATTCTGTTATTCAAAATATTTAAAATATTCTCAGTGGATTGAGGTTCGGACTCTGTGTTAGGAGTTCTAATTACTTGGAGACAGTATATAAAGCCCAGAGCCTGCAGATATGAGCATTGTGCTTTTGGGTCATTATCCTGATAGAGTTTGTAATGTGGCAATATACTTATTTTCTCCAGCACTCTGTTCAAATTTTGTTTTCATGCCTAAATACATATATTTGTCCATCATTCCATCAATAAAATGTAATTTCCCCACCCACGGCACTCATACAGCCCAGACCATCTGGCTACCACCATGTTTTACAGAAGGAGTCAGATTCTTCATTTCTAGTTCACTATTGGGTTTTTTTCGCCATACTATTTGCTTCCCATCTTCCATTAACGTGTGACTACTCATCTACAAATGAAACTGAATTCAAAACTCGAAGGCTTTTTTTAATATACGGTTGTAAAATTCTAACTAGAAGCTCTTCGATGTGCTTTACTGAAGATGGTTTCTTCTAGCTTCTCGGCCATGAAAATTGTACTTTCTCAAGATATTCGGACCGTTTTCTGGGTTTAACAGACTCATAAATTTAAAACTTTGTTAGGCTTTTGAAGTTATTTGAGAAGCTGCACTGGTTTTATGGTTTAAAATAACTTTCCTAACAATCCACCTTCTTCACACTCAGTGAAACACGTTAGGCGACCCTGTTCTTGGTCTGATTTAACTGATTTGTCTTCTTGTATTTCGAGAATTATATTATGTACAGTAGTTACTTACATTTACAAAATTTCGCAATTTTCTCTCAGGAGCTTCAGTTTCCAATGACAAATGGTAAGTTCTCCGATGCCATTGGATATCTGTTTTTTTTTCGACCCATGCTACCATGCAAATGATGGACTAATACAGTAACTCTCCTGCATTTTGCCTTCTTAACTAGTGTTTCTAGGTTTGCAATATTATTTGCAGTTGTATCGAGAACATTCTGCCAAATTCAGCTTCTTATCCAGCTAGTTTTCCCAGATACCTCAATACTTTTTTGGCCCTTAATTTCATGGTGCAGACGAACCTATTTCAAATAGATCTAATTTTCTATATTAATTATATTTAATTGGCAATGTGGTTGTAATAGATTTCTCAGTGTTTTAGATACAAAGAAATATTAAAATTATCTTTGTTTTTATGTAATAATAGAAATTTGAAATAAACAGCAGGCGTTTCTTATTATTTAATACTTTTGAGTCACTGTATATAGTGAAAACGAACCCGCATTACTAAAAACATAAAACACTGATTCTAAAGTCATTATTTTTTAAAAAAAAAAATAGAACCACATTTTCAAAGAATCAGGTTGGTTATTCAAGACCAAATTTTTAGGATCGAAATTAGATTATTTTTCAATATAGATACTGTTGTAATCCTTTTGGATGTTGGATGCACTTAGTTTGTACTTCTGCTTTATATTGCTTTTGTTGCTTTTAAAGTTTTTTTATTAAAAAAAGCCCAACCAGCTATCGTGTGAACAAACAAGATGCAATGTTGCCGTCAAATATTTTAGGGTTTGGAAGGCTTCTTAACTACTGTAAGTGAGTTGGGAAAGCCCATTTTGAGGTTGAATAAAGAGTAGGGATGTTTGTCGCTGTTAAGTAACGACTTTCCCCTTTATTTATCTGTGTTATGGGTTCATGCAAGGGTGTGGAGTCATCTCAGTGTTGACAATGAGCACTGGTCGCCATGATTTGACCTGGTCTGCGCTCGTAGCTTGCTGCAACAGATGTCTTTTCCACCATGGAAGAGAGGACATCTTGCGACATTCTGCCCCTCCCTCGCGCCTCGCCATGAAAAGATTCATGCCTTCGAACTAGTTTAAACTTTTTTAATTCGATGGGACGATCGTAGTTATCCTATTCTTTTTTATTGAAAAGAGATAAAATTTCTTACAATTTTCCTCCTTTGCATTGAAGCAAGAATTGGCGATCGATGAACATTTTTGCAAGAGCTTTTCTGGTTTAGTCGTTTGAAGAAATTTCTATAACTCTCCTTTTTTACTTTTTTTCGTATATTTGTATCCTATTTCAAAAGAAATCTTAATATTCTTCAATAAAACTATAAGCAATGACTATATAAAACTAATAAAAGATATCGCATAATCCCGTTAAAACTGAATTTCGAGAATTTGCAATAGTCTCCCCTACAGCAATTTCTCCCATAACGAAATTTTCAATCGGAATGTTAAATAACATTCAAATATTCTCCATATAACGAAGAGTGGTTGTCCTCCTATAAATTTTTCAGAGGTTTATCTTTTCGATTTTGTCTCATTTTTTGAAGAAAGGTTGATAGTTCTGTGCAATAATTCTAACTCACTCGTGCTTGTTCTGGAACCTACTCATTCTTAAAATGTGAAAATTATTTATCTGAAATGCAGTAAATCATAAATAACTGAATTTTTTTCAAATAAAATAAAGAAACCTGTGAGTACATACTAGTACATACCTTTCTATAAATTGGTGGTGTCTTCCACTTTTGAGCATTTTATTTATACAATAAAATTAGTATAATTTTTAACAAATTTATAATATACATTACTTCATTTTAATTGAAAATGTAATTAAATACATTCGAACTTATAGCACCTATCGAAAAAGTTTGAAATATTTGCTTAAATAACTGCAAAAATCTCTAATCTCCGTATAACAAGAAATTTTTCTATAACGAATTTTCAATTTGGAACCAAAGCAGTTTCGTTATAGGGGAGACTTCACTGTATTTTACCAAATTATTCAGGGTTCCTTACTCTTGGACTTTTATCAAAATTTCTCGCTCTTTCTCAATTAGAAATGCTTCAAAATATTGCAGTTTTCCAAAGAAAATTATGAACGGACTCTTCAGTGCCTCAAGTGTTCTTGCTTTTCTTATTTACTTTGTTCTTGAATTGTTAATACTTTCCTTAGGTTATTGCTATTTGGAATTTTTTGGGGTTTTCATTGGAAAATACAAAAAAAAAAAAAAAAAAAAAGAATTCAAATTCGAGGAGTCGTCCCATGGAGACCACCCTCTCATGCAGACTCCCCTTAGTTATTCACCCCTAATTACCTCAAATTGTTGAATCTCACAAAATCCACCAAGTGCAAACTTCAAAGAATATTGGGAGAAAATTTTCAGGTTAATTTTTAAAACTGTTGAAGCGATCCGAACTGAAAAAAATTTCTTCTCTAGGGTTGAGGAATTTTTCCCAAACTTTATCTAATAATTCTATTCGAAATGAAATTTCACGGGCTGTATATACACATTCTAAAATTTTATTAGCCCCTAATACGCGGAAATATTTTTTGAACCATGAAACAAGAATTTCAAGCCAAAAGTGTTTAGATATTAAATAGTTTTCCCATTTACTCAAATTTGAATGTCTGTAGAAGAGCCCCCTCTCGGAATCTGATCAGTGTTTTCCCTTTGTACACCAGGGTGTCACAATGTTCTCTTACGTGTAAGAACGTGAAGGAAGGAGGATGGCTCTAAAGAATGTGCAAGCAAAGACCAACTAGGGGAGGGGTGAGTCAGAAGACGAATGAGTCAGCTCAATGTCTGTTTAGCTATCTGTTGGGCTTCAAACAGCCCCGACTTCCCCTTCTTCTGACTGATAACAGCAGTCAGGGTTCGCTATTGGCAACAAGGCTACTCCGAGGAAGGCGATTCTGTACCTTCCCAGAAAAGTATTATCTTCAACAATCTTGTCACGTTACTGTATTCACCACGAAACAAAACCGGGTCTCGTATTGATATTTGTTTCCAACAGAATCAGTAACTGTTGTCAGCGGATGTTAAGGACAGAACAGAACGCCAACTCTTACCCCATTGCCGTGACCAGACAGGTTCGTCTTTGAACAGTTTGATAGACAGACACGGGAATTTTATTTAAGAAAAACACAATAAACAAAAGAAGGAAATATATACACTATGTACAGCACGAGCATTTTCACTTTTTTACTATTAGTTCATAATGGTCTTCTTTCTTTAGATGTTGAAATACACTTTCTTTTTTTATTTGAAGGGGAATGTCCGGTAGTGAGCTACTTAGTTCAGCTCACTTCTACAGGAAGTTGAAGGCTAGGAGGCCGGAAAAGATCTGTTTCGCTAATGATTTTCAGGATCGCCCAGCCAACCTCGTCTCCAGGCATAAAATTCATTGGGATTATCAAATTCATTGGCAAAAGCGGTCTTTTCCGGCCTCCTAGCTATCCAACTGTCATCTTCAATCTGAACGTCTCCTTTCAAATAAGAAAACCTGCTTTATCAAAAGACTAACTGGGCTTAACATTAACATTTACTCGTGTGGCAGCTTTATTCATGCTCAACTGATGCTGTAGTTGAACTCAAGTTGGCTCTACGAGCAACGTTACGCGGTGTCTCCTTGCGCCCAATTAAAAAAGCCCTGGGTATGGCTTGCTGTATTTAGAATTGAATTGATAGATTTGAATAAGAATTTAAACACGAATAATCGGTATTTGTGTGGCATGAAGCATTATATTTTTAAAGAAAATTGTTGGAGCTGTATCGAAGCAGCAAGATGCGTAGAAACACTTTTACTTCTTCTTAAAACTGTCATCCCCACCCGGTTAGCTCTTTTGTACCCTTACGTTATTTAAAATCCACCGTAATTGAGTCAGCGTGGCACAATTTCAAATACAAAATCACCTGGTCACGGTTAATTGTCTCCAAGTATCCTTTTACCATCTTTAGTAGATTGGAAATAATAAAGAATAGATCAAATGGGTGGGGTGCCATCTAATTGGAGGTTAAATATAAACGTAGACTAGAGGTTTGTTGGCACGCCATTGCTCGTGATGTCGTTGGTAATTTTCTATATTGTGTTAACATGAGCTGATTTTTTAACTTGTGAATATTGGTTTCCCTTGAAAACCAATGGGAAAAGAAACGTCTTTGTAAGCATTCGGATCTCTAAGCACATTGTTTCCATCTTCCATTCTAGGAATAATTGAAAGGTTAGTGACACTAAAACATTATACTTAATGCAGCATTATACTAAAGCAGTTTCTTTCATAGAAACAAATGTATTAGGCGATAAATAAGTAGGGAAAAAAAGAGATAACAGAGGCTGGCTTTATGAGTTTCACAGTTCTAATGGCCTATTTCTCTAAGAGTCGTGTCTTGAATGTTAGTGTGTTGACTTTTCTGCTTACTTTGGAATACGCAAATACTTGTATTGAGGGAGATTAGTACAGGAAATGACAGTAGCTGGAGAAAATGATACGACTTTAACTCTATTTTAAACTCGTGTAAAAATCCACATTTATTCAAAATACTAGCCGCCCTTCGACGATCAAGCACCTAGAGGACAAAGAAGAGTATTTTATTGAGTTCAATGTATTTATTCGATTTATAATTATAATGAAACATCAATACCAAAACAAATTAATACAATATATTGTGGAAAAAGGGTACTTTGTAGATCATACAAAAGGTTTCAAATAGTTAATGTTTTCCAAAAAAATGTACATTTTAATTATTAATTGCTTCCACTATCTTTGCGTATTCATTTTTTACCTTCGTTTGGTGCAAACAGAAATGGTTTTCAACTAATCGTAGAAAATATTTCTGCCTGGTGTATGGAATTTTTTTAATCATCGACAAATTTTTTCTACATCAAAATATATGAGCTCTACAACATCTTTTTCCATGAGACAGCCTTGCCCAGAATGGCTTTTTTTAACGTTCATACATAGTATCAATTACGCAGTTGTAGTCTTCAAAAGCGAATTATTGATTACTATTACTTTCTTCGGCGACCAGCTTACTCTCCAGAATATAATTTCATCTGAATCTCTTATGCATAAAATTGATATTCATGGTTTCCCATAACAAGTAATTTTGTATTTCAAATTTGAGCCATTTGTATGTTCTTTCAATTGCCTTGTACCTATTCTGTTCATTGTCTGCATGAACGTCCCCTAATGGAGTCAAGTAACTATCCGTGTCGTGTAGCATACGTTGCTCGGCATCAACTTATCTTATTCACTGCAAAAATAACATTTGATTATCACTTTAAAATGTCATGACATATTTTTCGTCTCAGCAGCATGTTAGCTGGATGAAAGATGCTAATTAAAACTTATATCTTTCAGACTGAGATAATTAATATATAATTACTTTAGCCTTCAACAATGGAGAAACACGCAAATAAATATTTGTTTAAACAAGGAAAACAGTTTTGAATTGCCTAAAACTGGCCCCAGGCAGTGGCGTACCCTACATAAAATGGCGCCCAGGGCAAACACCGAAACTTCGCCTCTTCTTTTGAAATGTGTTAATTTTCTTTTCCGGAAACTTTATGCAGGGAGTGCAAAAATTAAAGTGCAAATAAACTTAAAATTAACATATGAAACATTTTGAGTTGATAAGATTCTAAATTTTTTTAACAGAAATTTCGCTAAATTTTCACAGAAAACTTGGTGCATTCTAACTTTAATCCTTTAAATATGGCTGAAATCAGAAAAAATCAGTTTTTTTAGGCTTTTAATTTTTCACCCTTTTTTATTTATATTGAAAATACCAAATAAAGGTGGATTCCATTTATCTCGTATTCGAAAAAATAATATAAAATGTCTAAAATCTCTTAATCAGTCGAAAAAGCCCCACATACATTACGAATAAAATTAAATTTTATATACAATTTGCCCATAGACAGTATGTAAACTTCTTCCTTATTAGTAAATTTTGTAACACAATTAAAATCTTATAAAGACCTTTGGTGACTAATATATTAATAATATTGCATAACTCATCATATAATTTCATACATCTCTAAGTATATTAATCGGATTTACTAATTAAGTTTAATAAATATTTTATCTAGCACCTTATGGAAAACGCTAAAATTCATTGCATTGAAATTAGAGGATAAAGCTATTTCAGCGGGAAAAATGCAGATTAAATATTACAACGTTAATTTGTCTATGACATACAAAAACGCACTTCCTTATTATTTTAGTATGCATTATTTATCTGCATAAAAAAAACGATACATTATTTCAGGAAAATTTTTGAAGACCTTAAGACCTCCGAAATGTTATACCGAAACTAACCTATCTGGCTCTAATGAAACCATAAGTGTTTATAATTACAATACTTTGGTACTTAAATGTTTTGGCCATGTACAAACATGGGGTTCTAAAAAAGACTGCCATATTTAAATTATTTATGTTGATATTGGTAGTTTAATGATTTGATATTCAAAGGCAAATTTTGCGTTTTTTAACAATAAATTAATTGTTGACTAATAGCGTAACTCAACCTTTGAAACAAAACGCTTCACATTAAGGCAGGGTAATTTCTCTTCTTTATGTATTTATTCTCGTTAATTATTAGAAACTGCTTTCATTTATCTTGATTTCAACGCCAATACAAACTGATAATTTTATCGGGAATTGCAAGATTTTATGAGGTCTTTTCTCTCGGTATTTTTTGTTTCTTTGCTTTTGGAACATCAACATCTAGGTTTGCGAAATAAAATTTAAAATAAACACAATCGCATTTTCCTCGGCCACAAATTATTACAAATATTCAATTTTGAAAACAATGTAAGGGTATGAGCTTACGTCTTTTTCAGAAGTTTCTTAGTACTCTTACACTGCGCGAAAAAATATGGAGGTTATATTTTCCGTTATCTTCACTCTCTTTGCTGATTGAAAATAGGAATGACACTTTTTTGTAACACCATTTATCCTGCCAATTTCCAAAGAAACTGATATCCAGTCCTTCATGTTGTAAATCGGGCTTACCGTGTGAAACCCATTGAAACCCTGTACAGATAATCGTCCTTAACCATCTTTCCTTATCCCCCCCCCCCCACCGAGACTCAAATTGAAAGGACCTTCACCCAAACGAGTTTTTAATTTCATTGATGGGAGTTTGGAGTCAAATCTCTGAAACATAATATTACTTGTAATTTTATGCATAATGAGGGTTTCCGAGGTTGTAAGAATGACTGTCTTTAAGATTTTCCCCATACTTTGTGGAAACCATTCAATTTTAGAATCTTGGGAAAAAGAGCTTGAAACCTTTTCTTTAAATACAACCAATTGATTCCTTAATTTTGCACCCCACCTGACCCTCTGGTTACGGGGCATCTCTTCTCTCCTTGCCCCCCCCGTCGCTACTCACTGCTGAAACCGTGGGCCCCTTGAGTTCACCAGTCCTAACCCTTTATGGCGACAGCATACTGGGCGTGGAGTTTCTGGCAGGACGTTAATCTATCTAAATCGAAGAATAATAGTTACAATTCATAAAATTTAGCAAATTAATTAAATTTAAATGGTCGTTGACTTTTTTTGTCGTTTCTTCTACAAGAAAATTTTGTTCTTTTGAACTAAAATGGCGTGTGGTTTTCTGACAGGTACGCCATTTTAGTTCCTTTCCATTTGAATATTTCTAATTAAAGTGTTCTAAGTATTAGAATCTTTAGTTTTTTTATTCTATAGTTTTTGTTATGTTATCTTTAAAAAAATTTTCTGTTATGAAGTAGTACTTTTGCTGCTGCGTTTGCAAAAAAAGTTTGTTTTCGTATTATTATTGTTTACTTTTGTTTGCTTTTAATTTTCCTTTTAGTTAAATTTCTATTATTATTAAATCAAGAATATTTTAATGCTTTTCACATTTTCAGCAGGTACTCGGGTAAATATTTCTCGAATGATATTTTACAGCTTGAAAATGCTCTATTCTTGGACTTCCTCTCGTCGGTTGAGTAAGTCGTGACCCGTTTTCCTTCTTGATTGGTCCGGTTTTGAGGGAATCGGGGTCTCCTCTTATCAGGAGATGGTCGAGTGGGAAGGACAAATACAGACAGATGGCACGTTCTTGTCGACAAGCAGTCTTCAGATTTAGGGATTTTATTTGTTCTACATCGTTGTTCGAATATCGTTACTATCGAGGCAGAAGGGAGACACTGTTTCAAAACAGCGTTAGAAAAGGTCTATCAGGCGAAAGAATTGGGCCGTTTTGCGGCCTCACAAAATTCCACTTCATAAAACTGACTTGCTCACAAAATTCCACTTCTGTGGCCCCTTCACAAAATTCCACTTCATGAAAACGGCCCTTCACAAAATTCACTTGTGAAACGGCCCCTTCACAAAATTCCACTTCATAAAACGGCCCCTTCACAAAACTCCACTTCGTAAACGGCCCCTTCACAAACTCCACTTCATAAAACGGCCCCTTACAAAACTCCCTTCCTTGAAAACGGCCTTCCGCTGGAAATTCCACCAAAACGGCCCCTTTTTTTTTCCAATCTGACTTCTTTTTTTTTAAAGTTTTGAATGAGGCATTGCACAAAATATATATGCAGATTTTTTTTCAGTATTATTCAAATTATTGTAATATATTTGGTTCAATGAAGACACTTGTAATATTAAACTTAAAATAAAGAAATATGACTGCTAAATTGAAGGTTTTACATGATAAAAAAATTCAAATGTTCATAAATTCTATTTTTCTGAGAAAATAATTTTTTTAACAAAAAATGGGTCTCTAAAAAAAAAAAACCTGGATCGACCTCCTGAAACAGTTTTCATCGATTAAATGAAAATGCGACTGTATTTTTGTATCGGATGACTTAAATTTCATAAATGAATTATTTATTCAGGGAATTTTAACTTCTTGCTGCCACAACTTCCATTCTTCATGGGAATTTTCTTAAATACAACGGCAAGTAATCCAGTATTTATAAAGTTTGCCACATTAAGTTCTAATATATTTTCGAAATTAAACCATATTGGTATTTATATGCAACGCTGATTAATCTGCCCAGCGAATCGTGAGTTGAGAAAACTGATTTTACGCCACCCTGGCAGGGGGTTTGAAAATGATAGCAATGAATCATGTTCGAGCGTCTTGCATTATATAAGATTACGAAATGGTTGAGAAGAAATTTTGGTGCAGGTCATGACTGACTTAAAATTTTTTCTATTGATTAGTCTTTATTTTCTTTTCAATTTTATCTACTCTCTAGTTTTAAAAGTCGCAGGAAAGTTTTCAGGGCGGAAATGGTTACAAATAAGTATGATACCCGAAAAGGGGTCGAAATGGGTATTTAAAAAAGAAGCTGTGCTGATATATTATGCTCATCGGTAGTTTGTTTGCAGAAACCCGAGTTGAGAACGTGTCTCCTTTCTGTACTTCTCTTGTAGTTGCATAATACAGTTGAATTTCATGATAATATTGTGCCGCAAGTGTGAGATTGGAAATGCAGTGAAGCTTTATAAGAAATTTGTTCAAGAGTTAAAAAAAAAAGTAATTAGTAAACAAGTAATAATTAGTGGTGTCCAATTTCAATAGTATGGCGAGGGTAGCGATGCAGAAGAGTGTGTCTAAAATAATAGTCAATATTTCTGCAAAAGATGAAAAGTATACATCAGTGATTCACTTGATATAAAGCATTATTTCATCGTCATACTTTTTTACAAACTATTTTCGCCGTCGTCTTCACAATCAAAACTCATGCAACCTATTATATGAATCGATACTTCGCTTGCATTTTAAGACGGAAGTAAGCAAGTACCTGAAAATTAAATAATTTAGAAATGTAAATTTATTTTTTTTAAAATTAAAGGTTATGTGAAGGGCGACTCCAGCATATAAACAGATCATTCAGGCATTTCACTTTTGAGATGGAGTGTTTAAAACCTAACCCATCAAGCTATTGTATTAAGATTTAAAAGATTGGTCGGAAATAAAATTGAGTACGTAGAGAACTAAGTTTTTTTGGATTTTAGAAGCTATTTGTTAGAAATGGCACTTTTAGCAATCATCCGAGTGAGGAAAACTTCAGACGTTAAAATTGATTCTTAAATTTATTGAAATCTTATCAAAATTTGAGGAGTCTTATATTACCGCGTTGGTTTTAAAGAAAACGCTCCAGTAATCTATCTAAAAATAAAGCAGAGTAGCCCAATTAGTTTACTAAATTTATATTCAGATGACATTCAGACGAATAGAAGGTAATCGACGACACTAAATAATAGTTAAAATTAGGCATCTTGTATTGATGATAAAAATATAAGACATATATAAAACAACCGTTTAATGTCAATTCTCGATTAAACATATAGCAAATAAATGTAGCCGGAGGTCAGCAGAAGACGAATGATAATCGTGAGTTCGTCATTTCTAATAATACTACACATTACTGTAACCAACGCATTATCCTGAGAATTCTAACGTATTTATATTGGTAAAAAGATGCTGACAGCTACAAAGCCTTTACTTATAAACAAGAGCTGAGTTTTGACTTCACTGATTGATTAATGCTAGATCTCGTCTAACAATAACCATGATTCCAGAAAGGTTAATCAAAAGAACATTTTGGCAATCGCGTATCTGCTTACAAAGACAACAGGGTCACTTTCTTCGTGTAGACACCTAAGAACATGGGAGTTCTAGCTCCATTGAGAAACTTCTAAAACTCCTTGAATACGATTTTCATTTTCAAGGCATTATGGAAACTTCCACTTAATTTTCAATTTTTTTAACATTTCTTTTTAATACATATGTGTTCTACGTTTCACCGATAAAAAAGGTTCCAATCATCATTATCTTCAATTGTACCAAAGTATTTTTGCGTTGCTCTTTTCCTGATTGCAGTATTCATCTCCTAGCAGTATCAAAATTTAATAATTGGTTTTAAGTGCCAATCAGTAATATACAAAACAATAGAATGGTGCAAATTGAGAATGTTATTTCTCTTGGGATTATTTCGAAACAATAACTGTATTTCTTTTAAATTGTAACGTTTGGTTTGATTTAGAAGGACACTGTATTGTATGGTGGAGTTAACACTATTAATCAATTTTAGTCAAAGTAGTTATTTTAATAATCAAGAAATTTTGTTAATTTATTTTTTCATGTATCTATTTATAATCAAGTAGAAATGCCAAAAACAACGTTTCTAATTTCTAAATCATGAATGCTCTCTTTGCGCCTCTATTTTAAAATCAAGGATCACTGTCTACATACATAAGGTGCACAGTAAGGAGTCGAAATTATTTAAAATTTTAAATTCTTAAAAAAATTAATGAAATGTTGTTATTTAAAACATGGAAATCATGTTATATAATGAACATTGAACTTTTAAGAGACTATTGTATTTTACTAAAAATTAGTGCTCTGAACGGTACCTTTCTACTTTCATGTAAATAGATTTAACATGGCATTCTTGGATGAATCAAGCAGTAAAAACTTATAAAGAGAATAAATATAACACATTTATTTAAGTTATTAGCAATGTTAAATCTCTTAATAGATTTTTTACATACTTTAAAAGGGCTCCTTTTCATGAGGATAAATATTGACTGCTTGAAAGCTTTTAAAACTCCTTGTTTTTTAATTTAAAATCAGTGGAACTTATACAAACTGAATACCAATTGGTGGATACTTTGGGGCCAATGGATTGTACGAACGTATTTGAGACATCGCACGTCATTTACAAAAAGAATGCCAGCCTATAAAGCCTTCTTCAAGATCCCTCCCCTGTTTCG
>BGPR01015400.1:0-24078 GCA_013235015.1 Araneus ventricosus
AAATTCCTTCAGGGAAGAAACAAACTATTATTATTATTATTATTATTATTATTATTGCGAACTTCTTCTGTTTGCTTTTTCACATTAAGAATGCCATCTTCGATACAATTATGATGAAGAATTGCTAAAGAAGAATTGCCGAGGCCGAGGAGATTTATTTTTTTCTATTGAAATGGCTCTTCTTTTAAAAGAATTTATATTTACTAGGGGCCGTTCTCCCTGCTCGCTAAAGCTCGCCAATCCCCAGGGGAAAAAAATTTTGTTTGAAAAAATATTTTTTTCTTCATTGCGTTGCAATCCTCCCAGGTTTGCTACGCAAACCCTGCTCGCTTCGCTCGCTAAAGTGAAGACACTGCATGTCCTAGCACAATTATTTTAAAATCTCTCTCTCTCTATATATATATAGGGTAGACCGGGGCTAGTTGGGCATAGGGGCACGTTGGGTCAGTCGGATTATTTTAAATATTTTCCGATAGATAGCGCTGTTACTCCAGCCAAGTATGTGTCATCCCCCCTCCCTTCTTTCCCACAAAGGTCATTGGAATAGCAGCGTCTACTAACGAACTAGCTGGAATTTTCAAATTTTTGCCAAGGTGAGTAACTTTCCTTCCTTATAAATAATCTTCTTTTTCTATGTTTTTATATTATAATTTCCATTTTTACAAATAATATTCTGAAAGATATCTGTTAATAGTTACTGTAGGGCATGTTTGTTTAATTAAATACTTTCAAAGTAAATTCGTACACCCATCGGAAACAAAAATGGCGACATGGGGTAAGTTGGGCCACTTCGCATGGGGCACGTTCGGCCGGCTGCCCAACTTGACCCGTAGAATTTGATCCTGTGGAAATGGCGAGCGAACGTGCCACATAGTATCTCCAAAGCCTAATAGCAACGAATGAAGTCTCGAAATAAATTCATTTATGTAACCGTTCTCTCAATTTCATGTATAATTATTCTTTTTTAATTTCTTCTATATTCAAAGGAAAAAAGTATTGATGATGGTCAAAATTTGCAAATTGAAATCATATCAAATATCCCATTGTTATTAAAAGACAAAAATTACGCTAAAATATTTTCGCTATAATTGGAATGCATATAGAATTTAAAGTTCAGTTTTAGTAATATTTTTTAAAGATTTTAAAATGTTCTTTTAATTTTGAGATGGGATTACGCCGAATTAATATATGGCATGTCCATTATGAATAACTATAATGATTCAATGTTGCTGTAAAATCAAATGACGCTGCTACACTGTCTTTCACTATCTGCGATATATAAATATATCTGAATTTATGGGATATGACCAAATTTAAAATGCAAGATAATTGCTAAGAAAATCTAAGCTGATTCCATCTCCATTAAAAAAGTGCAAAACAGAATGCGCTGTTATAATTTTACGATGAATTTAAAAATTGTATCTCAGTTCTTGTTGAGTAAAAATGCACAAGATTTGTATCTATAACCTAACTGTGTTATTTAAATTAATATTATTATTTATATTATTTTTTGAATTATTATTATTTATACTATTCTTTAAATTAATATTATAATTTATATTATTATAATAATATTATTATTATTTATCTGTCTTAAATATAATAATATGGAAGAATTTTTTGCGATAATCACAACATGCTACTATGTTTCTCTTGTAGGGCCACCTGCTAAGATGGTTCGACATTATGTTGGAAAATCGGATCAATTTATTTATTGGAATACTTGTGAAAAGTTCTTGAAAATCGTAGGTTTCTATTGTATCAATTTTGTTATTATTAAGGAATTCAATTACTTTGTTATCGTTTTTGATAATCCACGTAAAATTTTCTTGCTCAATAAGATTTAGGATGATATTAAGATGTTTTGAAAAAATGGTTCCAGGTTTGTCCGTGTAGGTGTTAGTGCCACAGGTGATATATCTGAATTTAATTGGCTGTTTATGAAATTTTGGATATATAAAGATACATGGTGGATTATTATTTGCATTATGGTATTTAATTTTTTTTTGTTAAGAGCTAAAATTTTTTTCTTAATGGTGATAATATTTCATTTATTGAGTTTGTAAGTTTCTGATGATTTTAATTCCTTGACTAAAATTTCGAGATAGAATTTATTACAGATAATTGCGAAGTTGCCGGCCGCTTTATCAATAGGGGTTATGATGAATTGTTCTTGCAGAGCTTTGATACTATCCTTGATATTTCGGTAGTCATATTTTTCGTAATTAGGGTTGTCTTTTTCATGTATATTGACCATTTCCATTCAGTGAAGGATTGCACTGGTATGTCGAATTTGGCGGAAAATTTTAGGCAAAAGTTATCCAAATCGTTAAGAAAACCTTGGAAAATGTTATTAATGGAGATCTTGAAAATAGGACGGTCTAGGACGGTTGTCAATAATGTCTAGGTTACCGGTTAAAATGTGTTTATGGAAGGGATCTATGTATTTATTATATTCTTCTCTATTCCAAAATTATCTATTCTCCTCTATTCATATCCTTTCGAATTTGATATGAATGTTTGTTATTTTATTTTACTTTATTGTTTTTTCTATTATGCTTTGCCTCTTATATATGTGATATTTTAATTTTTTTAACTTTCCTAAATAATCTTAACGATACCTCATTTTAAATACTTCTACTTTCGTCATAATTAACGCACTACAACTTTCTTTTCAAATCACGAGTTTCTGAAGGGGAAATTCCCTTTCCTGGGTACTTAAGCGTTCTGCGCATTCATTTCTGCCTTTTTTCACGCCACCATGTAAGCTTTCAACGACAACGCGCAGCCCAGGCGTAAACTTCTGAATACCGGTCATGGAGCTACGTAAAAATTAAATACTTTACCTATGAAGAAATAACGCCTGATGACTCAATAAAAGAAGATTTAAGCAAAAATGGTCTCTTCTATGATCAAAATGAACTGCCTTTCACCTTTTTAAAGCCTGATCTTATAATGAGTCGACAGGATATCCTTTGTTTCGTGGAGACCCCGTACATGGGTTTCGGAGCCGCCATTCAGCTCAACTGGGAAATCGTCGTTCACGCCCGAATCACGCAGAAATGTATAACCACAAAAAAAGGTCGTCATTCCAAATTTCTACTCGTCCATCTTCATGTTACTTCAAATTTTATCGTTAATGCTTTCTTCATTCAAGTATTTTTGAAGCATTTATTTCATCGTAAACAGCTATTTACAAGGGTGCCATCAAAAGTTCTGTTCTTCGAGTGTGCTCTTTCAAATTTGTGTTCTACAGTGATTTCCAGAGTGCCGCCTTCTTTTTAATCATTGTGTTCATCTTTATGTGTTTTCCAATATCTAAAATGTGCAAGAATTCAAAGTGTTGTGCATCGTCGGTGATTGCATTTTCTAAATTTTGATCTACGAGTACTACGAAAAAAAAAAAAAAAGAAGTCACCAGCTGGTGGGGGGAAAAATAAATAAAAGAAATCATGATCTTGAGTGTTTTTAATGATGTTATTTTAAATTGCTTTACATTTATAATATATTTTCTTTGATAAATATTTTTGTTTTGGTTGTGATATTAAATATAATACTGATCAGTATATTTTGGTAAATTATGAAATATATTCTTGTGAAATATAAATTTGAATTTATTTAGTGTCATTCTATTTTTTGAGTGTGTTGTTTATGTTTCATACATAATTATTTCTGAATTTTAGTATTTGCATTTTCATGAAATTATACTGAAAAGTAGTATTATTCTGTGTATTTAATTGCAGTATTAAAGTAAATAGTTTAACATGTACTTATGTTAAAATTCCATTAAATTTAAAATTGTTTTCCTTAACTTGTGTTAAATTTTTAAAATGAATGACAAAACAAATGCTAAACCAGAGGAATCTGGTATTGTAATGAAGGCTACTAATTCTATCAATATCATTCCTTTTGACCCGAACAACTCTATGAATGTAAATCAAATTAACCCTAGCCATTCTGCAACCCTAAATTTAAAAACAAATTCTGGTAATGGTAACCAATGGCAGCCAAGACATTTTAGGCCAAATAACTTTCAACCAAATTCTCCTCCCAGGCAAAATAACAATTACCAAACTCCTCCACCTAGGCAAGCTTTCAGACCTTTTAGTAATGCTAACACCCATTTCCAAGACAAATTGCCACCTTCACCATGCTGGCTTTGCACAAAACAAGGCATTGCCAATGCTTATCATTGGGTACAAACTTGCCCATTTGGATTTTCCGCAGGACAATTACCATCTCCCAATCCTGCTCCACCTAACTTTGACGCTCCAAAGGAGGAAAATCAACAATGACAATTACCTACAGTATCCGGATACTACAAAAAAGAAACCCGAGGCCATGTGTTTTAGACATTGGTTCAACTATCTCTTTAATCCCACGTGATTTAGTGACAAAACACAATTTAAAAATGACAAATGCTCAAGGTATAATTGTGCAGCAAACCCGGGGTACAATTAGCCTCACTAAAACATGTACATTTTCATTAAAAATTGGTATCATATACAAAACTGTGACTATGTATGTTCTAGATCATACTTTACCTTATATAATCCTAGGAATGCCAGAATTGTCAAAATATGACATAACTATAGACTGCAGTAAACAAAAAATTTGTCAAAATGGAAAAAACTTAAATAAAAGTCAAAATGATAAAAATCATTCAAATGATAAAAACAAACAAAACATTTCTTTACATATTTCTGAATGTAAACAAATAAACTCCCATTGTTCTCAGACCACTGAAGATCAGGTTAACCCTCCTCAGTCTGTCACAGAGAATAAATGTGAGTTAAGAAAAGAAGTAAAAGACATAATTAAAAATTTTGATTCAGTTTTTTCAAAGGACAAGTATGATGTTGGTGCACTCAGAGTTGAACCACAGAGAATTGTGCTCAATTCTGACTTGCCAGTTAGTTTGAGACCTTATCGTACTTCTCCTGTTTAGGAACAAGAAATAAAGAGTCAGGTTGAGAAATTGTTGCAAGCTGGTTTAATTAAAGAAAGTAATAGTCCCTATTCATCTCCTGTAACTTTAGCTTTTAAACGTGATGAGGGTAAAAAGACTAGATTATGCATAGATTTCAGGAAATTAAATGCTCTATGCAAATCAGACTCTGAACCCTTACCCCTCATGGATAGTCTACTACATAAATAATCAAAAGCAAAAATTTTTTCTTCTTTGGATTTGGCTTCTGGGTATTGGCATGTGCCATTCACCCAAAAGATACTGAAAAACTAGCTTTCTGCACAAATTTTGGCTTATACGAGTGGTGCAGATTACCATTTGGCATTAAAGTAGCTCCTGCAATTTTTAATAGATTAATTCGAAGAATATTAACTAAATATAAAATTGATTTTGCTTGCAATTATTTCGATGATATCATTGTGTACTCTTCACCTGAACTAGAACATTGGAAACATCTTAAAACAATCTTTGAAATATGAGAAAAAGAAAACATTAAATTGAAACTATCAAAATGTGTTTTTGCCCAAACTAAAATTAGCTTTTTGGGTTATGAAATTGAACAAGGTAAAGTTTCCCCTAATAATGCTAATATTGAAACTATCAAAAAATTGCAACCCCCCACTAATGTTAAAGAACTTCAAAGGTTCTTAGGTTCTGTAAATGTTTACAATAAATTTATTCCTCAATATGCTAAACTTAGATATCCTTAAATCAACTTTTGAAAAAAGATGTAAAATTTAACTGGAAAAATGAATGTCAGGATGCATTTGACAAGCTTAAAGAAACCCTAACAACTAAACCGGTTTTAAATTTATATAACCCTGATGTAACTTGTCATGTTTTTGTCGATGCATCACAAAAAAGTGTTGGAGCTGTTTTGAAACAACCTGATGCCTCTGATGTTTTACATCCAATAGCTTATCATTCTAGAACTGTAAAAGACTATGAAAAAAATTATGCTATAACCGAGTTAGAATGTCTTGCAATAGTTGATGCTTTGGATAAATTTTACTATTACCTCCACGGCCAAAAATTTGTCATTCCTACTGATCATGCAGCTCTCGTTTGGCTCAAAAATGTTAAAAACTTAAGAGGTAGGTTATTCCGCTGGTCATTAAAGTTAAGTATGTTTGACTATGAAATTAAATATCAAAAAGGTTGCACTAACATTGAAGCAGATATGTTATCTAGGCATCCAGTTTCTCACCATCTTCAACATGCAGTACATTTGTTAGACATAAATGAAATAAAAACTCAACAAAAAAATGACAATCTCTGTGGACCTAAGTATCATGAAGTTAAAGATGTAATAGTAATAAAAAAGAGAAATTTGTACAAAATAGTTGTGCCATTTTCATTAAGACTTAAATTGTTAAATCAAGCTCATGAGCAATTTGGTCATCCTGGTGTCCAAAAAATGTTAAATTTAATTACTCCTCAGTATTATTGGCCTAATATTACCTCTGATATAACTGAATTTGTTAAACATTGCTCTGTTTGTCAACTTAACAAAGAGCGAAAACAAAAAAGATTTGGCCTACTCCAACAAGTGCCTCCTACTAGTACACCTTTCGAATGTATTTCTGTAGATACTGTTGGAGGTTTCAATTATTACAACTCAACAAAAAAATTTCTTCATATTGTGATTGACCATGCGACAAGACATGTTTGGGCTTTTCCTTCAAAAAATGAAAACTCTGAAACTTACATTAATATTCTAAAACAAATTTTCCAAATTCAAGTCCCTGTAAAATTATTAACTGATAGAAATGGTGCGTTTACTTCTTCTAGATTTAAAAAATTCGTAGGAAATTATAATGTTAAACATCTTTTAACCACAGCCCATCACCCACAAAGGAGGGCTGAATCTTACATATTTTTCTTCTTTGGTGTTTCCCAAAGAACAAAACGATAAATGAAATGAGACTTACTGTTTTAAAAACAGTGTTTAACAATATTGTGTTTTGTTTTGTTCATTGTCTCTCTCTCTGGGAGAATGCATGAAACAGATCACAAAGACCTTGTCCCTTTTTTGCCCAGACTTGGTGATACTCCCAGTTGCTTAGGCAACATCATCAAGATTTTAAAAAAAAAATACTTTTGTCACTGATGTTAAACTGAATGAAATGAAACTGACATCAAACATTAGTATATTCTTATTTTTCTGTTTGAAACATATTTGTATTTTTATTTATCAATGTTTTTTCATACAATTTTAGATTCATATACAATTGAATATTTACATTAAATTATTTTTCATATAAACAAATCAGTAGTTCAATTACTATTGAAAGAACTTTTATTTGAAGAACTTTTCATCACGTGAATTGAACTTTTTTCTACAGTCAACTAGCTAGTGTCTATTGGAGTATTCCAGGGAACATATTTAATTTAAAATTTTTGTGTACATATTGAAATAATTTTTAGATTTGAATGAATATTTTCTATGTTTTTGTAAATATCCTTGCATTTATATTTTTACTTGTACTCACTGAAGTACATTTGAAAAATGTATATATCTTATATGTTGTTGATATTATTAAATTTAAGCCCATGACCAGCAATTTATCAAAATTTTAATAATATTTTAAAGGTAACTTGTCCAACTTCGCAGGTTTTGCGATAGCAAGGGCCCTGCTGTCGTACGACTCTTGCGGAGGGGGGAAATTGTGATATTTTAATTTTTTAAATTTCCTAAATAATCTTAACGATACCTCATTTTAAATACTTCCACTTTCATCATAATTAACGCACTACAACTTTCTTTGCAAATCACGAGTTTCTCAAGGGGAATTCCCTTTCCTGGGTACTTAAGCGTTCTGCGCATTCATTTCTGCCCTTTTTCACGCCAGCATGTAAGCTTTCAACAACAACGCGCCGCTCGGGCGTAAACTTCTAAATTCTGGTCATGGAGCTGCATACAAATTAAATACTTTACTTATGAAGAAATAACGCCTGATGCCTAAATAAAAGAAGATTTAAACAAATATCGTCTCTTCCTTGATGACAATGGACTGCCTTTCACCTTTTTAAAGCCTGATCTTTCATATATATATATATAATACTTACTTAATTTTATTTCAAATTCTAATATTATATATTTTAAAATCTTAATGTATTCCAAAATCACTTTTCTAAAACTCCAGTTTCGTTCTTTTCCCGCGCTGGAGGTATATTAAATCTCTCGTTTTGGCATATTTATTACTACAAGAATATTTTAATCCCTTTCACGTGCCTACCGAAAATAATGACGCGTCTCCTTGGCGCTAGACTTTTCCCCCTAAAACTCTTACGTAATTTATTAAAAATACCCAATATTCCCTTCACTTTGATCACGTGTCAATATGTTATTCCCTTGTCTGAGAGAATACAGGGATTTTGCTGTTGACTTTTACTTGTAACCTAAACGGAGATGCACGTATACCGACCACTCTCCTATATTTAACTTAAATAGTTTGATAATAAAATAAGAAGCAGTTATTCATTGGCCTGTTTATTTCAACGTCTACAACTACGAAAATCATACATATATATATATATGAATCACTATTTGCTCTGATGTTTAATTTGAATCCGTTAATAGAATAAAATCTTTTTTTGAATTCCCAAAAAAAGATATCTTTTCTCTCAAAATAAAACTTCAAGAAAATTCATTGTAAGTGTATAAATAAGCAAATAGATAAGAGCTGCAAAATTAAAAGAAATGTAATTATTCCTAAAAAAATAATTTAAAAAACCAAATTATATTTAATATTATTAATAAAGAGATTGTGGTGTGACATCGAACTATGAACACTAAGAATATAAAAAAGACAATATTATTAATAAATAAAAATCTTAAGCTGATTTCCTTTTTAATGCTTTTTTACCTTTTTAATCAAGGATGGAATTAAATTTTGGCCTGAACCTTCGTCTTACCTTTTGCAGGAGATGCGTCTGAATAAAACGTGCTACTTGTAGGCCCTGTGCGATAGGATAGGACGTTATTTGCAGGTACTGCATGGGTAGATGAAACGTTAATTGCAGCTACTGCACGGGCAGATGAAATGTTAATTGCAGGTACAGTAGTACCGGATAAAATGTTATATTTACAGATCATTCTGTTAAGCCAGTGGCGCCATCTGCTTATGAATTTAAGAAGAAATTGTTAATTAATTTATATTTATGATAATGAATTCTAAATTAAATACTAAAATGTAGAACATAATTTTAAAGATTACTGAATTTTAGATTGAGGGGAAGGTTTGATAAAATTTATTTGAAAGTTTTTGATTCAAACTTTTTTTAAGATAAATCCAAGTCGCTGACTTAAACTATTTTGACTTTGCCTGAACGTTCTCTGGCTCTCATAAGCCATCTCCTTCATTTCCAACTGATCTCTTTTGAATCATTTCCTCCAAAGTTTCATTATATTGCAAGAAATATTGTGAACTCTACGTCTTAAACTAATTTTTTTGTGAGAAAAAGTTATTTTACACCACAACGAATATAGTAACAGGCTATTCCTATGAAGTTATGCCTAACATGGCGGAGGCTTTCGGTTTTGTTTGGTCAGACGTCGCCATCGACAAAAGAGAAACTAACCCCCTTTTTCCGCCACGTCCTTTTCCGCCTTAGCGTTTTATATACACAGATAAGCAACGAAGTCGTTTATCCGTTACAACAATGATTTTTTTGGATTCTACTTAAATTAGTATTCAAATTGCATTAATATTATTAGACATCAGCGTATCAATTCAAACACAGCTAATGGGGAGCCTTATCTTTCCATTAGTCTTTAACTGAGAATATCTAAGTGGTGCTCTGTTTGCTCTTTAAGACCAAGGCTTAAAAATCCACTCCAATTTTTCACTGCCAACGACATAATAAACCATAAACGAGAAAACAATCAAGATATCAAACTCATTTTATTTTAGAGAGAAGACATTTCCTGCTCGTGTAAATCTTTTTCGAACAAACTAGTCTTGTCGATAAAACACCATTTCGCTTTGAGGTTTCGGGAATAATGAAGTGGCGAACCTAAGAGGTCAAGAATCGAACTTCTTTTTAACTCTCTGCGTCGAAAACGAATGAAATATAGGCTAAGCAAGTAAACGATCGAAGCTGCAGTTGTAACCACGCAATGTGAAAGTTCTTCGACCAAATATGGCAACAGGCCTTATTTTTGAACTTTGCGATTGTTCCGATACGTTTCCTTCCATTCGTTTGAGAAAAAGAAAAAATGGCGATTCAGGTATAAGAACGTTCGTGACATTTAAGTTTTTCATTTGGTGTTTTTCAAGAAGTTCGTAATAATGAATTGCTAGTTCGCGAACACGTGCTCTGTTTTCCTAAACGTGTCACACGCCCTTAGTTTGATACTTCAGATCTTTTTTCCTACTATCACATGGATTTTAGTCATTTTTTTCGCCCTTTTTTCCATTATCAAAATGGCGTTCACTTTGATTTATTTTCTTTGCGGAAGAGCTTCTTTATGCACCTTGGAATGTTTGTCGCGTGATTCGAATTTTAGGCAATGCTCGGCTCGTAGTGCTCAGTGGTTTTTGAAGTAGTACAAAAAGTGACGGAAAAATATTCATACTGAAAATAAATTTCGCTATGTAAGATTTTTCGAAAAAAAATGTCGAAGGTTCTGGAATTTGTTGATGGAACAGATTTTTAAAGAAAAGAAAAATCTTGATGTGTAAGCGGAATAAATTTTTATTCCAACCTCTGAAATAAACAAAATATATTTTTCTTTTTGTTATTTTCGTGTTTTATTTGATTTTGTTGCTTGACTGAAATTAAAGAAACAATGTTTTCCTGATCTACAGAAAAAAGTGGCATAATTAATGATTGTAATGAATAAATGTAACTAAATAATATTTAACAAAGATCCAGTAAATTTAGCAAGCAACTCAAAATTTTGCTTGTGCCTGAATAAAAAAATATAATGGAGAAGGATTCTACTTATATTTTCAAATAAAGTTAATCTTACAAGTTCACATCTAGAAAGATTTAACTGTATTATAAGGAAAGTTCATTCTTTTTCAAGATTTCAGCTTTTATATTTTGGTGCTCTTCAAATTAAGTCGAATTACTATTCGTCTAGAAGCAAATTTCTGTAAGTCGTTCTTAAGTCCTGCCGAGGCCGTGCGCAAAAAGTAAACAGACAATTCTCTTCAGGCCTGAACGTTGGATTCGTGACGTCACCGTCTAAAGCCTCTGCTTCGCTCTGTTGTCGATGTAGGAAACGCTTATTCCTATGCAGAAACACAAAATTTTCGGCAGTTACTCATTACTGAATGCGTTTTTAATATTTACAATCAATTAAGAAAAGTATTTGGTGAAAATAGGACATGCAAAAAACTTAAATTTCATTTTAAAAAAAGCTTTGACACAATTTTCAATTGCAAGAAATGAATTTTGATAATGAATTATCCAATGTTTTGAGAAAAAGTGTGAGAAACCGATAATTTTTTTATTTTATTTTCATAAATTTCTAATTAAATTTTAATGTTAGAAACAGATTTCCGCATCACTTTAGAGGTATTGTTTCAGGATGCACTACCCCTTTTCAAAAATGTTATGAGAAGGCAGGTTACCCAATAGATCTATTTCCTTCAACTACAAAAGGATTACATAGTATCCTAAAGTTGATAATTTTCGTTTCAAATTTTTAGCTCTAAGCTGGTCATTCTTAATTTTAGTATAATTATTTAAAAATATATTTGCTGAAATGGAAATACATTGCTTTACAATTAGGACAAAATTATTTTTACATTCATATGAAACATTTTTTCAAACACCAGATGTTCCAACATCTGCTTGTGGTTATTGGCTTTCAAAAATTTCTCTTCAAATTCTTTACGAATTAATTTATTGAAAATTTGGTAACTTTCCACTAATATTTCTAGTGTGTATTTAGTAGGCCATTTCAAGCCTCCTCGATCTAGAAGTGATACATATTTACAAACAGTGTCAATTTCATATTCTAAATCTTTTGTTGTAATAAATTTTGATGTACAAAGATCACAATTTAATTTCTGACTAACTTTCTTAGAAACGTACCCTGAAATATAAATGAATGCTGGCATTTCCTCTAGCGATATTTCAACATCAGTAGTTGTGTCGAAAACCTCATACAATTCTTCATCTACTTCAAATTCTACTGAAGTTTCTGAAGTTGCCACAAAAATTTCTAAAGATTTTTATGTGAAACTCCCCTTTTTTCTGAATGAAAATTTATCCAATCTACAATTTTTAGCTTTTTTTCAGATTCAAATATTTTAAGGCATGAAATATCATAATTTCCCCCAGACATTTGTCGATACTGCCCAAATCTTGCCTCTAGACTATCTGTTTGAATTTACCTAATAATATATATTCTGGGATGTGCTCTTTGAAGATATGATTTACAATACCTATCAATGATTTTGTTGTAAACTGAAGGGCAAATTGTGTCTCCTTAGACAATTTACCACCTTTACCTGGTAATCCTACTTCTTTTCTTTTTTGTAATGACAATGCAGATTTGTTGTTCCAGGAAGCAAGCCAATCATAAAATTTGTTCAGGAATACCATACTCATTTGACCTTTACTCCTAATTGGGTCACAAAAGGGATTTTTCAACCTCTTACCTTTCTCAGAATTTTTAACGTTAACAATATTCCACCATTTAAAAATCTGATCGATGAATTCCTTAGTTCCCATGGTATATTTGCCTTTCTCTCCAGCTCCATGAGCTAAAGCAGAACTATTGCTTTCTGCCATAACTTTGGTGCATTCTTAATCAAATTTTATTTTTCTGTTTCATAAATATCTTTGAGATCTTGGAGTTTAGCTAAAGAGATTTTAGATGAATTGCCAGGTGAAGGAAAACAAAAAAACTTGCCTTAGTGTTTTTTCATTAAACTAATTATTTCCAACAGATTTGATCAGATGAACTGTATCAAATAAAAAGAATATCTTCTTAGGCTGTACAGGATTTGAGATGCAGTTTACAAAGTTTTCTTGACACATCTGGTAACATATTTCTATTAATTCTATTGTTGTCAGCAATTAAACATAAAACATTTTACTTGCAGTTATTGAACAGTTGTAGGACCTTCAGAGTTTGGCAATAAAGGTCATCAGCTGTTTGATTCTTCATGGGAACTAAGGCAACTATTTCTTTATATTTTGAAAATAAAGATGTTATCATGAATGCTTGAATAGCTTGTTGATTGGCATTTTCTGCTTTACCTAGAAGTTTTTCTCCCTTATAATTTAAACCCGGATTTACATAAATTTCATCTATAAGAAGGCAGATAAGTTTTTCATGGGTAGATAACATTTCATTCTTTTTTTGAAGGTACATAATGTGATTATTATTGGAAACACTACTTGGGCCCGTCAAAGCATTGGATAATTTTTTAATGTATACAGGATGAGGTAAAATTAAAATTTTTGAACTACGTATAAAACTATAAGCAGCAGGATAGCAAAAATAAAATTTTGCTTCAAGAAGAAGAAACTCTGTAGAATAAATGTGCTTAGATGTTAATTTAATTTTAGTTGTTCAATTATTACACTGAAGAATAACTGAGAATATGCATCTTTTATCAAATGTATTGCATTTTCTATTTTCTCGTTTGGTTTGACATCGTTTGATTTAAATGCAGCTAACCAACTCAACAAGCTATCGAATTTTGTCCATCGATCACATTTATTATGTTCTCCCAATATAAAATGGTAAGATTTTTTCTTTAACAACACAGAATCATTCCAAATTTCTACAGTTAAATTCTTATAAATTTTCCTGGAAACAATAATACTAGGACACTGGTTAATGTCTAGCCTGTAACATAAGACGAAATTATCTGTTCTTATTTTAAGCCATCCATCACCAAGTTTCTTAGCATACGTTCCCTGAAAAATTTCAAAAGAATTAACGGTGTCATTCGTGCACCATTCTGCAAACTTTTGTTCATCTCTCAGTTTCAAGGCAGTTATCCGCTCGGATGGAGATTTTCTACTAGTAGATGGCTCATGAGAAAGGTAAGAAGGTTGATTAGGAAATATTGATGGATATGCATCATTGGTTAACTTCCAAATTTTCTTCGGTACTACCAAGTCGCTACCGTCATCTCTAACAACACGATCTTCTTTAATAATGAATTGCGAGCTAAAATGTTTTATGCAAACTGCAGCAGTTGAACTAGAAATAAAATCTGCCCTATTAATGTTCTGGTTTTTTTCTCGTTGCATCTTTCGAAAAAGTGAACAACGAGACATAATTGTCTGTATTGTTGTAATTAGAATTAGAACCAGGAACGCAACATTTTCTTCCTTTGCCCATAATAAGTAAACCAGTGTTTCCTAATGTGGAGCACAGGTTCCAAAGAGGGGGGAAATTGAATTGTTAGGAGGGGCAATTCGAAAATGGGGGAAAACCCAAATCGGATGGATATAACACTACTGGAAGATTTAAGACTAAAGACTAAGACTATCAAAATCGGAATCAAACTTAAAATCTCTTTGCAGCAAGCATTAGGTGAAAGGATCTCACTAAATTTAAATTATAAATAATTACAAATAACTAAAATAATATAGAAAATATTTCATTAAACTATTTTGAATTTAAATTTCAATTCTCCATTTTATATGTTTTGAAAATTTACTTACTCTGTTTCTCAACAATTTCCTAGAGATTTTTTCCTAAAACCTATGAATTAAATTTCTTTAGTCAACAATTGAATTTTTGAAAATTAAAAATTATGTATATGTTGCATAAGGAGCATAAAAATTTAAGGAAGGTTTAAGTGGGGCATGGAACAAAAAAGGCTGGGAACAATGAGTTAAACGGAATGGAAAAAAATCTATAGCTTAAAAAGTAAAAACATTTCCAAACGGATGCTTGCTACTTTACACTATCAGTATATCTGAACTAATTATTTATTAATTGCTTGTTACATCTTTGATAATGAATAAGAAATTACTGCATTAGATTTATTTTATTTGTGTTTCAAAAGTACGGTAAATATGACCCGTAAAATTTCGTTTTTCAATGCAAGCTCATGCGGTGGGAAAAGCAACCCTTCGGTAACAGAGTTGATTTCCTCCGTAATTTAGGCTTAAACCGCAGGCCGACTTTAACACTAATTTGTACCCATAATTCTATATTAAAATTCTAAAGAAACGAATGGAATTTTTAGGCTCTAGTACTCAGACATGCATAAATGATTGACAAAAATATTACTATGAAATAAACGATAATGTAGAGATACTAAAATTAAAGCCTCAAAAGAGACTTGTCACCACGTAAGTTAAATAAGACAAAAATCTTCCAAATGCGCAATTTATGAAATCAAAGTTAACATCAAGGTATATTTCATCTATAAAACTAACATAAATGCCAAAAACTTACTTCAATATTAGTTAATACGTTAAAATCCAGCAAAATTCCTTCAAAAAACGCACACAAATACACAAACAGCACCAAAAGGAGGTTTTACGATGTGACGTTACAGCAGTCCAGATTTCTGAGCGTTATGGCCTGGAGAGAGAAGACTTTGGACTTTTACGCACGGCCTCGGTCCTGCCCAGTAAAATGAATTTTAAAAAAGTAATTTTTAATTTAAAGAAATTGGATTGATAAATATATTGTTTAATGTTCTCATAAGAAGTCTGCCCTATTTTTTTAAACTATTTTATATTTTAATAATTTCAGAATCACTGGCGTCAATTCATATGCCATTAGTGCGTCATTCGTGTGTTTGTCCTGTGACTTCACGGCCAGAAGACAAAAATAAATGTACTTATGGTCTAACATTTAACTGCTCATTGTTTGTGACGTAATGTACGGAGCGTTTGATAAGTGCCATTGAACATGAATTGACTCCATTAAGATATTTTCAGTCTGAGTATCTGACGAAGGTGAATCCGATGTTTCAAGATTTTCGGAAATATATACAAAGTGAACATATAAAATGAACTTATATAAAATTAAGTACATTTTACAGTTAAATGCCTTATTATTTGTTGTGTTTAAAAGAGCAAATTTTATTAACCTTTTTACAAAAAGGTAGCAGTAAATTACTTTTGTTTCATTGCTTTATACAAGTGGACTTTCTTCAGTAAATTACCAGTGATTTATTCAGTTTAGTCCCAAAATAAGCAGTGCCGGGATGCTCTGAAACCAGTGCCGGAACGCTCTAACCTGGGTGGCAAAAATCACGCTGTTTTAGGGATGTTAATACAATTTTTCTTGTTTATTTCACGTAAGAAAAAAAGCAGTGCCAGAACGACGTTCCGGTGCGTACCGGTTCCACTATACCCCTGATGATTACATACTAAAAAGGAAGAAAAAATGAAATATTAATTTCTCTCCCTGATACCTCCAAACGAGCTGGAATATCAAAAAACATGCAACAATGAACAAACGACACAAGAAACGATGGGTTCAAAATTCGAAAAACAAATCGACAAAAGCTCTAACTGTAATCGAAACCGTCACTCTTTTCATTCGCAATGGATAATGAAGAAATATCCTTAGAGGGAGGGAGAATATTTTTCTTCGTGGCATGACCGGGATGGCAGGAAGATGGTATTTATACATCGAACTAATCATTAGCGGTCTTCTAATATACCATTTTTATAAGGCAAAAAAATAACATGATGACATTCCTTTTGTGATTCTATCTAATGGCTTTTCAACTATCATCGAAACGACGTGGCTACACATTCTTAAAGGATAAAAAGAACTGTAATTCGTTCTGTTCGTTCCAGACACCCAGATGGCAAGTGATATATTTATTCGAAAGTCGTTTTCTTTCTTCCTTTTTTTAACTGCTTGCGGTTTGTTATTCGTGACGTGAAGTCGTTTTCTACTGTCTGCCTTTAAATATAGCTAGGCTAACTTAAGGTTATTGAGACTTTATTATTTTCTAAGCAATTTTCAAAAGAACTCCCCTTTTGTATGTTTGCGAGATTCAGGTAATTTGGAACAACTTAAAATTATTGTCTAGTACATCCCTGATAATGTTTTGAGAATGAAACCGGCGTGACGTCAAAACACATTCCTCGTTGCCATCAATGTTTTTTATTTAATTATTTTTTAAAATTTTTGGCTGTTTATATCGATCTATTTTCTGATGACTCAACAGCACGATTCAGTTTACATTAATTACACAATATAAGCCTAATTAGTACGTCTTTTTTCCCGATTCATTTTAGTGTTCAGAAAAAGTTTTATAGCGCGCAGATACTCGATAGTGCGCCGCTTACTTTGAACTTCCAACCCATCGATCTTTCCTTTTTGAGTTGAAATAAAAACAGTTGTCTCGTATTAAAGCTGGCAAAAGGGAGGGTTCTCAAACAAGGCGACTTGAGGTCTTCTTAAACTTGTGCGGAGCGGTTAACGGCCGATTGACAGGTAGGTCGCGGCATTGAACGTGCGGATGTCGGGATAAGAAGCGGGGGTGGGGACCGGGGGCTAATGCCTCCCTATCGGCGATGCTGTCCCCCCCCCCTTTTGTACCCCGTTCACGCAACGATGTGTTCAACTAGTAGATAAATAAGGATCTGACGCAAATTTGAGACCAATTTCTTTACAGTTGTGACCAACCCTGTCGGGGAGATCGTACCCCGTCCGGAAGACACTAGCGCCACTCCTGATAAGAAATGCTGTGATGTATTTAAAAAATATATACATTTTATGCTTATATGTTCTGAGATTTAAAAAAATCAAAAATAATGGCATATGGTTACTCAAAAAGAATTATTGCTATAGAAGTCACGCAATTATGTATTGCTCAATTACGAATTATTGTTCAATTGTCGACAGTATGTCATTTTAGAGCGGTTCATTAAACGGCGAAGATGTCTTGGTGTATTTTAAAGATATAAAATGAAACTTTTCGAAAATCAAATTCTTGATTTAATTAAATTAATTGATTTGAAGTGACATTTCGATATACATTAGCCATGTGTTAAATTAACCCTCCCACCCTGAATGGCTCTAACCAACCGACGCATTTCTATTATTCATTGTATTATAGCTCCCATCTTTCAACAGGGTAGGAAGACTAACATAACCTGAATGCTTCGGGTTTGGGAAATTTACTTAGACGAAATATGTTCACATATACTTTTCAAATTGGAAACAAAATAGGATTATTCAAAAGGAGGCTTCGTGATAATATTTTGATCCAATGATCTGTCATATGCTGATATTGATCAAGTGATTGATAACTTGAAGAGATAAATGTCATTTCGGTGATTTTATTGATCCCCAGATTGATTGATTTGTTTAGCTATGTCAGAGCTGTAGTGATTTCTAATTTTTTTACTTTTATGTAATCTGAATTGTTTCATGTTAGTAAAAATAGAATTTTGTAAAAGATTTTTCGCTCATTTTCTGCGCTAGAGTTTTCAAACGTTACATATTTGTAGGCCCGTTTCAAGAGACAAAGACGCTATCGTGCCATTTAATTTCAGCCACCCCCTCGCTCTATAATACCTTCAATCGTTTTCTAAACCAATTTATTTAAACCTAAAAAACCTTCTTTAGCGTCAAAATAAATAAAAGAAAATGTCTTCGCAGGTAGAAGAAAACTTGATTTATGCATTTGAACGAATCTGCGACAGGTTTAATTAATTCATCAGTAAAATTCCAAATGTAAAATGAGTGCCGATTACAGACTTAATTTTTTTGAAAAAAGACGTCGCTTATATTCTCGCAAATACGAAATTTAACAAAACTCTATTTCTTCACATCACACCTGCTAAAGATATTTATAAGATAACAAAATATGCATATGTAGTGAAACAATTTAAAAAGTAAAGTTTATTATTTAGTAAGTATTACATATTTCATAATTTTTCCACTAAATAAAATATTAATTAAAATTGTACTTTTCTTGCTTTCTTACTTGCAAGTTCGTCAAAAATGTCTTCTAAGTTAATTTCTCTCTCTCTCTCTTTTGGCAAATCTTTATCTATTGCAATTAAACCCAAGTTATTCAATCTCTGTTGGCACATTTTTCGACGATTTTATGTAATATTAAATCATTAATTCATATACAAGTCATCACTATCAACATCCCCAGATATTGAATCTCCATTAGAAACTTGTACGGAAATATCAAAATCTGAACACGGATTTTTTAACTCAACTTCTGGGATATTATTAAATTCAATTAGAAATTTAAACAATACGTTGCATTGCTAAAGTCCACATCAGATCTAGATGAATTTAGGAAATTGATAATTTTTTCGAGTAGCTTGATGAATTCAGTAGTTGTTGATTCAGGAGCTAACCTAGTAATTGACTTAGGAACTACTAGTGACATTAATATTTGTAGAAATATCATCCCATATCAAAACTGAACAGATAAATTTAAAAGTGGACACATTTCCCAGTAAAGAATTTATTGAAACTTTAGTTTTTATATCTCTGGAGACATTATTAATTCTGTTATTAAAACTATTATTTCTTCTTTTTTGACGTCAAAATCTACTGGTGATTTTTACCTGTGTGTATTTATAAAGCTTTAAGCGATCATTTTCTCTCTTCTCTTTTTGTCATGATTATGTATTTAATGCAGAATACTGCATTTGGTTTCTTGTGAAACGTAATGGTGAACACAACAAAATAGCGAAATACAACAAAATCGGTGCGAAAAGAAATAACAGTTTGAACTCGCCATCTTCGAAATTAACTCTTTTTTAGACAGTACCGAAGTAATACTATTTCTCACTATGACCCTCTCATGACTCAAAACAGGAATGCCGCTTTTTCACCCAATCATTTTTTATGAAACTCGGAAATAGCAAAAATCCACCCAATAAGGTTTCAAGCCATTCTGTCCAATAGTATATGTCTATGCACAACCTCATATACATGGTACTGTTGTCCAGTCATTGCTTTGCTCAGCTAGCGCAATATGTTGCACGATATTGTACAATATTGGTCGATATTATATAAAATTATATCATATTGTACAATATTATACAATATTGTACAATATCTATGTGCTACTGGGGTATTATTTCTACAACAATGCAACCATTATCTAATACCATCTTCACCACACAAACACATAAATCTGAGAAAAAAACGTGAGAAAGTTCCGTATTTCACACATGTGAGTTTGCCCCTCTGTTAAATTTTAGTGATTTTTTATTATTTTTTGCAGTAGGAGCTGAGTGAGCCCGATTTTGACGACACTGGTCATCTTTACAATTAGTTTTAAGTCTACGGCCACACGAGCGAGTTCTAGCAGTCGCGACTTGAAGGTCAACGGCATCCGAATTATAGACAATATGCTGAAGAAGCAAGGGTGGCCACACGACGCCGTTTTCGCCGCTTTGGGGGAATTTTATCGGCGCATTCTCGCGAAGCGATGCACTCGGGTGCATTTTTTTCGCGCGGGAAAATAATGGCTTTGCTGCTTATCATGGTGTCCGTTGATATTTTCGTGTGTTTTGTTCTTCAGTTTTTGGTATTTAAGATAATTATATCATGGAATACTACTTGGATAGTGAGCTCATGATTCTTGAAGTTGAAAAATATCCATATCTTTACGATTCAAGGCATAATGATTTCAAAATCCGTGAAATCAAAAAAGATGCTTGGATGGCTGTAACTAATTCTGTGTTAAATCTTTAAAATTCTCTAAATATAATTTTAATTAAAATAATTGTACTTTTAATAAATAATAAATCTAATTTTAATAATCTAAGAATTGCAACTTTAATAATCTAATAATTGTAATTTAATGAAAAATAATCTGAATTGTAAAAATATTGTGTTGTAAAAAATCACCTTAAAGTTACTGCTAGCTTTTCTTCTGCACTTATACAGTTCCGCATTACAGTATCACTTTTTCTAATTGAATCTTCAACTTTAGATAGTAGTGTTTCAAATGAAGCTATGGACATTCTATAATACTCAAAAAAGTTGTCAGGGTATTCTTTCAGTTGGCTGTGTAGAAGTGCAAATTTTCCCTTTATTGTTCTTTCACTTACAATAGGATGTACCCAGTATTTCCTTTGGCGTCTACGACGTCGTCGGCGAACAACTAACAAGGCACTTAACATATTAACAGCATTTTTATTTATTGAAAATGGATTCATGGTGAACCAGTGGCGTAACTGGGATATAGCTAGTAGGGACGTATCTTGGATGCAAAATTAACTTTCCAACAGGCGCGTGTATGTCAGAGATACACTAGAGAATAATTTTGCTTTATATCTTTTTAAAAAGAGCGCGCTACGAAAGAATGACCTTTGCTATTCTCCCAGCTCCTTTCGAAGAACAGTTAAGTTATAAGGATTGCCATAACTGCGCAGTAATGATACGGGACGTTTGAGTAATAAATAAATAAAGCATGAAAAAAGTGGGTGGGTAGTGGTTTATTTTACTCTGAAGAAAAAATCAATAAAGTTTAAGCATTCTGATAAAAATGAACACGTAAAATAATACAAAATATGCCAGACTAATTCTATATCCCAGTCATATTTTAAAAGTGATTTTACTTTCTTATTATATCATTTTCTTCTTTCACATAATTATGAAATTGGGCCCAAGACATTTTAAAATTTTAATGACAAATCAAAATTGCTCCAGTTGTCTCCACTGACAACCTGTTCCTTTCGTCCGGCCATTGAGTTGACACGAGATAAAATATTCTCTCCACATTTGCATTGTGGTCTGGAATGGCAAATAGGTATTCGCATAGCTTTATTAGACGTAACTTCTGATCAATATACTTTAAACTATCTGCAAAAAACTTCAGCCATTTCTCTTCCATATTCAATTTCATGATTGCTTCGCAGTTTTGCTTGGTATTATTTTTCTCTAAATAATCTTTTAAATATGCAAACTGGTTGAATAAATCTTTCTGCAAAAACCGTCTGCTGGTTGAGATCTTTCAGCAAACTAAGCTGATGCTTTCATATCTCAAAGCTTCAAAGGGATTAAAAAGACTCTGTAATTTAGCTTTTTTTTGTGTACAGAAAAAGCAGAAACCGAGAAATTGACTTCAATAAAATTATAAACACTTTTGCTTCGTTCTCAAGTACGAGATAAATAGAATTAATCTTTTATTTATATATTTTTAAAGTATTTATTTATTTAGCCATCATAGGCTTCATGTTCCTACTCAAAATGGTGCACGAAGCATGAAAGCCGGCAGGAAAGAGTCAGAAAACATAAAAAAACACAGTGACAGAAATCAAGAACAAACCATATACATAACAACATACAGAAAATTTAGAAAAGACAGAAAAAAGTCAAAACTAAGACAATAATAATTTTTTTAAAAAATGCAATATCATATATTTAATGCATCAAAAGTTTCACTCAAACAACTGTTTGAATTCGCCACTCTGTTGCACTAGAAAGCAGACTGAGCTCGCGTCAGAAAAACCGCACGTGTGGCCGGCCATGGTTTGGTAAGGCCGCTGAGGGAAACGGTCGCCGCGAGAAAACAGAGAATTACCGCCTCGTGTGGCCGTAGACTCAGACAGTAAAATGCAGCTGCAAAAAAGGGGCATGATCATTCATGCCCCTTTTGCCATCCCTCGGCTAAAGATAGCGATCACCATACAGCATCAAGACCTCTTCCGAATTTTCTACACCTAATTTCCCGAAAACGGCGGGACTGTAAAAACGATTTAATCCTTTGCTTCTTCGCCCTTTGAGAACTTACTTGAATACAACTAAATTTGACGCTAACAGAATTCTCCGAATAATTTCCTGTAATTTAGAAATACTTGGGCAATTTTTAAGAATTTGAGGAAGGAAGCCGTCCTCTGTGTCGACCGCCTTCGTGCATGCCCCCGGCAGAAACGAGCCTGCAAATTTGTGCATTCTCTGTGACTATTTTAATATTTTCAGAACTTAAGAATCGGTTAATTTATTCATATATTAATTCCATACCTGTGGCGCCACCTGGAAGAGAATTTGAGAAAAGAATTGATTTCAAGATACCATAATATTCATAGCAATGAATTACAAATTAAAAACTAAAAGGTAGAAAATACTTAAAATAAAAATTTTAAAAACTCTACCTTTTAGCACACTAATAAAAGTGTGTGTTTAAAAACAGTTTTTATCGATTTTTTTTACATTTTCTCGAAGAACGTTCACAGTTTGATGGACATTAGTATAAGCGTACATTTCACTTAGTTAATAAGTACAAATATGTACATTACCATAATATAATCTGAAATTCATCCTTAGTCATTTCAACGGGTCCCCCACTTCGGCTGTTTATTTGAACTACCTCTACACCTTAAAAAAAAAAAAAGCTTTAACTTCAATGAAATAAAAAAATACTTTTTGCTTATACATTGCAGTTTCTTTATTATTAAACGTATTTCAAAAATTTGCGGTGAAATAATCATATTTACATTCCTTTCCAAAATCCTAAGAATGTTATTCAGCAGAGCCTAGGATAAAAACTCCAGGTTATTTTACAGTAAAAAAGATGATATTCCATTCTTTATAATAATTCAAAAACTATATAATCGAATTATATAATTAGTTTATCATGTTTTCTGTAAACGAAACAATAAATTATCATATTTCCTCTGGAAATTAATTTTCAAGAACGATAACTTTAGTTCTTTAATTTTAATTAATTAAATAACTAGATATCTTTGGTACCAACTAGGGCACCCATCTTATTGGTTGTGGTAATTCAACTTATTCGACAAAATTTATAACTTGTACCTCACTTAAAACATTTTTTCTGCTTTCATTTTATGTAGTTTTTCCTATAAAAGAAGTAATAAAATGTCATCAAAATCAGCAACCCTTTAAAAATTCAGTACCAAGAATTGCTTTTCACTGGTTTGTCATTATTATTAAAATTTTTGATAAAATTTGCTGCACTATTATTAAAATCATTTGTACTTTATAGCCAATAAAAAATAAAGATGTAAAATAAAACAATCTGTCAATATCAGTTTTGACTTGTACATTTCTGGCAAATCCGAATTAAATCTTAGATTACGAAACCATATATCTAAATAGAAAATTACCAAATTTACGAATACCAAATTTTTCTTTGTTTAACCATTCTTAAAATGAAAGTCAATCAACAAAATGGATTTCCCAAAATCATTGACACTGATTTTCT